>JAQQAE010008800.1:0-14995 GCA_029823295.1 Pseudamia nigra | reverse complement strand
TTTTAATAACGGAGCAAAAAGTTAAAGATGGATCATCATGTTACTTATTAGAGGATCCAAATAAAACGTTTGAGACCCATGAAAAAAATATTCGCTTAGTATTTTCTGATAGAATCACATGTATGTCTATGGGACGATCGTTTCCCCAGTGGTCAAGCGGTGGTATTACAACCTAAAGTTACTTCCACATTGGCCTCAATGAACAGCCCCGGTCGTTGCCCCTTGGTTTAAATTCATATTTTGCTGTTTTTAACAGTATTTTGTAAATGTACATACTCATGTCATTATGATCATTTTTTGTCCTTGTTACCCCGCTGCTTATTTTGTTCCCTTTTTGTCATTTTTGTTCATGTTTGTCATTATTTTGTTCACTTGAAACCACGTTTACTCTTAAACCGAATCATTTTCGACCCACGTTGATGAATGTTTTGATGAATATAAAGCTCAGTTTGTCTGTCAACCATGTGGTTTTATCACGTCTCATTATGGAATATACATAAGTCATATGAGCACGTTAAAAAAACAACAGATGTTGACTAAAGCGTTTCAGGTTTTTTTTTTTGCGTCTTTCTTGTTCTCATACATTGTCATATCTGTTTCATTTTTCTTCCGTCTTTTTAAATCTTTTTTTGATGTTTTATGTTGTTTTTGTCTCTTCCGTTTCATTGAACAACCTGAACCTGCGGCCGTGTGACTATGACCCTCGGTCACGGTGAATGCTGCGAAAATGTGTTTGCCTTCCTGATTTCATACTCGTCTGTATATTTGTAACGCTTAAATGTCTCAGATCATCAAGTAAATTTAAATAATAAATTCAAGAAAACACAAGTAAACACAAAATGCAGTTTTTTATTTTTAAGGGGACAAAGAATCCAAACCGAATTCCCCCTTCGCTGGAGTCCCGAAGCTTTAGAATTGCTCCGTTTACTTGTGTTTTCTTAAGTTTCTTATTTAAATTAGTTTCATGACCTGAGACATTTAAGTGTGACAAACATACAATGGAATCAGGAAGGGGCCAAACACATTTCCACACCACTGAGCATAGTGGGCTGAGGGCAACAGTCACACAGTGTCCGGTGTCTGGTATCGGACGAGTAAATCCACTGCAGCGCTAGGTTTGAGGTTGTGGTTGGATGAAGAGCGCAGTAATCCGTTGGAGCGATTTAGCTGTCCCAGGGGCTTTGGGACCGCAAGACATGTCGTCACAGAGTCGCCAAAGGACTGGTCGTCGCTCTAGGGCAGGGTTTGGGAACCTTTTTGGCTGACAGAGCCACAAAAGCCACATATTTTTAACACGAAATACAATTTTGTGTTAAAAAACCTACGATTTAAGAGTATAATAGGTCTCTGAATTTATTCTTTTTAGTAGCGTTGTTATACTGAAGCAAACCAGTAAGAAATAAAACACTTCTTACCTCCAGAACGTAGTGTCGGTACGGTTCTTTAGTCCGAACCAAAACAAACTGGTCCACTTTCACACCAGCCCAAACGAACCGAACGTGCAGGTGTTCCGGACTCCGGTCCACTTCAAGCGGACTAAATGCTGTAGGTGTGAAAGCACCAGGTTCCCGACCCCTGCTCTAGGGAATGCAGACCTGTTTAGCCTTCCCAGTGCTCCGGACTGTGTACCTACTCTGATTCCAGCCTTTTCCAGCACTTTACTGAAAGCCTGGTGTCACTGCACCTCTTGTCCATGGGCGTTCACTACCCTGAAGTCAGGCTACTGCCTGCAGTTCAGCCCCCCCCCCAATTTTCACGGAGCTTAACAGACAAATGTCCAGGACAGACCACATTCCACTTAGTGTCCTCATTCCACTAGTGCTGACGAGTGCAGGTGGTTTGAGAAGGCAAAGGTGGTTGCAGAGTGACTATAATAGCCCATGCCTCCATAATAGCTGGGTCGCTATTTGGGAGGGCAGGTCTATCTGGAATTGGGGTCCCACATAAACATCCTCAAAATGGAGGCAATGTACCTAGGCCTGAGGCACATGAGGGTACAAATGGACAGTATGCTCATAATGATGCAGACTGTAACCACCATGCCTCTGGCAGTGGACCTGATTTGGCTTTGCTTTGGTCAGGCATTAATGGACCTCTTTGCCATGAATGAAACACTCACTGCCCCCTGTAGTCATCAATGCATGGTCCACCACCAGTGGGCACAGACGCCATAAGCATCTCATGGCCTCCAGTGAAGCGCTACACTTTTTCCAGCTCTCTCTTCTGCCAGCTTTCATGAGGATGGTGAGACTGCAGGGTGCACAGGTACGCTTTGTGGCACCAAATTGGCCATAGCATCCTTCGATGGCAGGGATTTGTGAGATGCTTTGGGGCCAACCATGGTTCCTTCCATTCATGCAGGATATGTTATCCCAGATGCAAGGGAGGATTTGGCATCCAGAGCCTCAGACACTGAAGCTACACGTCTGGCCCTTGAGCAGCCTTTGCATGCGCTGGATTTAAACAAGAACATGGTTGACACCTTGCATGCTTCTGGGCCACTCTCTACTCCACTGCAGTACTGCAGCAAGTGGAAGGTGTTTACGGATTGGTGTCAGGCAATGAGGTGAGGATCTGTTGTTTGGGGATTTTTTTTCTGTTCTGGTCAGAGTTTACCATTAGGAGCTACCTTGAATCAATCTCCAAGTGAAGTCTGATGGCTTTCTCCAGGTCCACACCCCTTAGTACTGCAATTTCTACAGCGCGTGAGGTGAAGTCATCCATCACAGAAGGCCCTTCTTCCCTCCTCAGATCCAGGTAGTCCTTAAGGTCCTTTTTCTGCTTCCCTTTGAGCCCCTGCCTGGTTTAGATCTGCAGCTTCGGTCTTGAAAGACAGCCTTTCTGTTAGTGATTACTTCAGCCAAGAGGGAAGAGCAAGTTATGTGCTCTCTCAGTCCACTCTTCCTGTCATAGGTTTGTGAATGATGGGAGTCCAACTCCTACCAACCCAGCCTCTCAGCCAAAAGTTATGGCTAGAGATTTTGTAGCCAGACCTCTGGTTCTGGCAGTCTTCTGTCCTCCCCCATACCCCTCTGAGCAGGAGAAAAGGCTTGTTACCTGTACGGACCCTCAGGTTTGTGTCGTATGGGAATGCAACTTTTGGGAGGCCCATTTCCAAATGACATCTGACCCACTGGATTGTGGACCCGGTCACTTTGTCTTATAAGCAGGCTGGAGCGGGTCCTCCTTCGAAAGTGGTGGCACATTCCACTAGGGGCATGGCCACTTCATCGGCCTTGTTTTGAGGTGCTTGACTGAAAGTGTGCGCAGCAGCTGGTTGCTCTTGTCTACATTTTCCAGGTTTTACAGGTTGAACCTGGCTCCACATGTGGTTTCCATCGCTGTTCTTGGGGTTGCAACAGGCATCTAAGATTGTCTAATTTTTTCTGGTCCAAGTTTCTTTTTGTTCCCAGGCTGACTGGTCTCCTGCTGGTATTCAGGCCTCTTTTCTTTTGCATCTTACTATGTGATACTGTTGGCAGGAAACTATTGTTCATGTGATTGGTGCCAATAAATACATAACGTACATGGCTTCCCTTGACCTGTACGTGGGGCTAATTCACCCCCCTCATAACTTATGTGGTATACTGTCGTTACATCATTATATTTCACTGAAATTAAATAAAATTTAATTTATAAGGTGTTTCATTTTGAAATATCAAATAACTGATGTACAAAGTAATATTTCAGCTGTGAAATGAGGTTTATTGGATGAACAGAAAAGTGCAATTTGCATCAAAACAAACAAGCTTAACAAGTTCACCAAACCAATTTTGTGTCCAACTAATCAGTGCTAAATAGTTACAGCTTTTCAAATCAACAAAATGACAAGGGTGCCCAAATTAATGCACATGTCTAGTTTTGATGCATTTTCAGTTCATCCATTAAACGTCATTTCACTGCTGAAATATTACTGTGTCCATCAGTTGACATTTATTTTCATTTTGTGGCATTTTTTGCTAGTAACTTAAACCACAAATACAGTAATCATCTGGTTTCTGCGACTCTTTGCCTGAAACTCAAACTTTAAATTTAACCAGAATAATGATTGGACAGGTATTCATTAATATTGAATGATTTTTCTTTTATTTTCTGAGAACATTTTTGACTGTACCACCCAGATCTGCTGTTAAACAGGTTGTGTGGTTGTGCTGCAAAGACGATGGAAACAACATGTAAGCAAGAGTTTGGCCTCGATGTGAGTGTTTTGTTCAGATCAGCAACTGGAACGAGCATAAAAACGACATGTTTTAATTGAATTCAAGCCACATACGGTACGCCGGTACAGTATTTTATTGCATTATTCCAGGGTTCTGTTTGCAATTCAAAGAGCCATTTTTACACAGGAGGAAAAACAAATGTGTTAATGAGCACAAGAAATGATTTAAACCCCTTGATGGTCGTTATGGTCCGGCTCGTCGACCACAACCAAGGCTGGCAGGGTTCCACGCTGCCCGGACCTAACCGGCTTAAACTGTACAATAAATCAAAGCGCGCCAAAGACATTTGATGCGGTGGCAAGAAGGAGGAAGCCCGGGACGGGGAGTGGCCAGGTGCCTCCAGTCCCACGGTAACCTGCATCTCGGCCCAATCAGGAACCAGCGCTGCGACAAAAGACATACCCACAACACACAGCAGCCCCGGGGCCGTAACATGATTGCAAAATAAATATCAATTTGTAAAATCAACATGTGAAAGTTGTAAAATTTTTTCCAGTCTTGTTCATTTACTGTATTTTCCTGGTTATATGTCGCTCCAGAATTTTAGTCACACGAGCCAAAAAACGCATAATGAAGAAGAAAAAAACATGTATAAGTCGCCCTGGAGAACGGGTTGCATTTGTTCGGGGAAATTTATTGAACAAAATCCGACACCAAGAACAGACGTTTCATTTTGAAAGGCAGGTAATAGAACGTAATATGACAGCGGAGGCTCCGCTAGCGAGCTTTTGCCCTTTGGGAGGTTTCTGTCCTCCCTGAGCTCGCCTTAGGATACCGGCGTTACCGTTTGACATGTGTCGCCCCGGTCAAGCTCCCCACCTGACACTGTCCCCGGAGGGGGTCCTGGGCGGCCGGGCACTTGACGCCAGAAGCGAGAGCTCGGGGCTCGCCTCCCCGCCTCACAGGGTAAGTGACGCTCAAATATGTCGGTGCCGACATGTTCGGTGTCAAGATGATGACAGGTACAGTTGTTACGGTAATGTCTACATTTTAAATTGTCAGTGATGCAGGTGCGGCAGATGTAGGTACACAAACCTAGAGTGACCTCTAAACAACGAACACTCGAAATAATTTGTATATGCGTCGCTCCGGTGTATTTGTCGCTCCTCTAGGCAGACTATGCAAAAAAAACGTGACATATAAGTCAGAAAATACGGTAAGTAATTTTTTTCATTTTTACCCCTCAGCTTCCAGAGGCTGTGGGGTATTGTTGTCACCCAGGTGGCCGGGCATCAACATCTAGCTTGTGAACGCGATAAATCCAGAAGGACGTAATGCGGTGTAGCCAGATTGAATTTCAGCGACCTTCAGCTCAAGGTTGCGGAGCCTTGTCAGATTCATACAATGTGTGCGGAAATTGTGCAACAATGGGAATTTTGGTGACCTTGATGTGATGGTCGAGGTCAGAGGGAACCTTTTGCGAACACACTGTGCAGGCTGTAATTCTAAGGGAGTCGTGTGAAATTTTTCTTTAGTTTGGGTCATTTAGCTGATTGTTTTGTTCAGCTTTTCCCCCTCAGTGTATTTTCGTCACCCATACACGTTACACGCACATTTTTCTATTTATGTAACTGGCAATGGACGTAGCTTATGTGTTCTACCAATCATCAAACACGTATGTCAGATGGGTTCCTGTGCAACCGTCAAAAGAACCTGCTTTGGAGTAGGAGCTAAAATGCTATTCAAGCACGTTTCAAGTACATTTGGCGTGTTTCCTACAGGACTGTTATCTTTTACCTAATCGTTATGTTTGAATTAAAGTGCGAAACGGACAGTTTGACTTTTTTTACCTGATGGTCATCGCGCAGCCTCAGGTACAGGACAGCGCCGACGATAGAGCTGTTACAATTGATAAATGAACTGAAAAATTAGTGTGAACATTAATGTTCTCCATCTCTGAGCAGCAACAAGTGCCTGGGCATCATTAGGCGAGGGTGTGAGCACCTGTGCTAATTTACGCAAAGCCTCCGTGGGCTAGACTGTCCCATCTCACCACCGCTAGGTGTCATATATCCATTAATTGCTGTATAAGCTTTCTCTCTCACCAACCTGCAAAGGCCTTTTCACATGGTACTGTCCCTTAAAGAGCCAAGACTAAACTGATCTTGTCACGTACACTTGCAAGCCTCCCTCAGACGTACAAGGCCAGCGTTACACACCAGGCACATCCAAGGAGTACCGGTACCTGCGACCGAGAAGGGGGTCAGCGGTGCATACATTCCTGTGTTTTATTGTCTCCTGTGGGACACTTTACGTACTGAGTGGAGGTGGGTAGAGTGACAGGGAGAGGTGCATGATTAAAGTCTCCAGAGATGAGGACGAGGGCCTGTGGGTGTTGAGTCTGCAGCCGAGACAGTGTTTTGTGCGCGAGGGAGGGATGTAAACAGTCAACACAAGCTCCCGTGGGATGTAATAAGACTGAATGCTACCAGTTCATAGCTCGATATCCCTGCTACAGAGCTGCTCCTTAACAGTGATGTGGCTTGGGTTACACCACCTGTTGTAAGGATAAGGGTGAACCCGCCAGTCTGGTATATGCCGGTTCATCCAGGATTCGGACCTTTCCCATGATCAGAGATGGTAAACGTGGTTTAAACCTCCGTCTCCTCTCCTGGTGCTTGATGCCAGCTCTGCAGCCCCGTCATCTCCTCCGTATCTCCGCGGGGATCTCCGGTTTCTCCACGTAGAAAAGTCCAGTTTGGCTGAAAGGTAACAGCTGCTCCTGAGTGTAAACAATGGACCCATGGCTGAAGCCCCCCCCCCCCGAAGCAGACTCAAAAAAGTCCCAAAAAGAGTGCCGGAAATAATGCAAAAGTCAAGAAAGTATTACCCCGAGGTGTGTAGTTCCACAGGGGTTGAAGACAGAAAGTAAACACACATGTAACGAATTAGGGAAACATTAAAAAACACTGACGAGTACAGATTTGATTTATTGAGTTTAATTTTTTTTAATGCATGATATTTACTGTACTTGATTTTTGTTCATTGATTTAGTGCAGGTGCACCGGTCAGGTGTCCATTCGTAGTTTCACGGTGTCCGGTTCTGACTCTGAGCCCGTTCGTAGTCTTGTGTATCTTCTGAAGCTCAGGTTCTCCGGGTGCTGACCTGCGCGACCCTGACAGTGACGTCTCCGTTATATTTCCAGTGTCGTGTATTTCGGTCGGAGCAGCTGCACTCTTCCTGCAGCCTCTCAGCGCCTCGTCTCCACGCACCGGCAGAAATCTGAATCATAAATCACTTTAAAAATAAACCCGGAAAACAGGATTGTTTATGACCCACATGAGATATAAACCATTTTTCACGTGTAAAGGTGAGACGCGGGGAAGGTAAAAGTAGCTCATCCTACTGAACCTGTCCTGTTGCTGTGTCTCCCTCTGGTGGCCAGTTCAGTATTACACCTGCAGAGGGGAAACGTGGACATCGGTCACACAGGGTTTATACGTCCACACCAGTCAAGATTGTGCATTTTTTTGTGTACTGCAGAATTCAAAAAATTCAAATTCAAAATGTTTATTTCAAACTCAAGGTTCATAGTATATACAAAACGTGTAAAAAAAAATAGTGTATACAATTCAGCAATCATACGGTGCTCATATAAGAGCAATAACAGAAATAACGCCACCACTTCCAAATACTGGAATAAAGTGTGAGTGACGAGTTAACAATTGCTGATATAAGATGGTTATTACATGTCAGCAGCCTTTCATAAAACTATAAACATTCTTTCGGATCATTCGAGGACACAAAAATCTTGCTTGCACTCGACCTGCGAGGTATAGCTAACAACCTTCTTAGGGAATAATTATATGCAATGCGGATCTTGTTCCGAACAGCAACGTTGCTGTTAAACCAGGGAGGCGAGCGACACGATGAGGTGCAGAAGGTCTTGAACGGCCTACGTTTAACACCTGTGGAAATTTCACAACAGTAAATTTGTTTGAGCACAGAGTTTCCTGAGATGCCGATTACGATCAACATTGGCCAAATTGGTACTTGACTTTTTCAACAAAGTTCAAACTATTACCACAGAGTGGCATAACAGGATCCGAAGTTTTGACACCCTTCGGTTTGATTTAGTACAGTTGAACAAGATGTCATTTTTTTTCACCAAATTTCTCACATCCCAAGAGGAGATGTTGCGTAGCTGCACTAGACAAACTTAACAAACAAAGATCATCAGCATAGAAAATGTTCTTGGACATACACAGTGTCGTTCTACCCTGTGACACCGTAAACACTTTACACTGGTTTCCATTCACACATTTATCCACCAGTCACTGGGAGCAACTTCGGATTCAGCGTCTTGCTCGAGGGTACTTTGGCCTGTGGACATGAAGGGGCCATCGTTGTGGTTCATCAATGACCTGCTCTACCAACTGAGTCACATCCGTCCCAACTATATCATATAATAATATGATGAATAAGTGGAAACAACTTTTTGAATCAGTTCTGACATATTGAACATTTACCACATTTTGACCTTGTGTAACCTCCAGATATTGTGATAAAGAGTAAGAATGTGATTGGTTGTCCGGGATGAGGAAGCTGAATTACACGACCGGACACACCTTCTCCGTCAGTATGTTTTTCTTCATTTTTATTACAGTATTTTTGTCCATTAACATTAACCTTCATGTATTAAAGTAACGATGGACTGTCTTTTGTCTTTACTTAACTCAGTGTTTCCTGTTATAATATGGATTTGTACGGTATCTAAGACATGGTTTTCTTCTAGCGACTGTACTGGTTGTTTGGATTGAATTCAGTTCAAACTGGATTTCGGTTGGATTCAATTCAGTCCATACAACTAGTCCAGTCGCTGTGACCTGGGTAACTGAGAACCTCCACGGATTTGGACAGTCGTCGCAGTAGCACTAACAGGGCTATCGATTCGGTATTCATATATATAAAGCACATTAAGTAGACAGGAAGTGGCACAGATTAACTCCTGGTGGGACATATCTGTGAATTGGAAACCATTCCAGCCGACGACCTGGTGAATCTGATGACAGAATTAATTACATGTGTTGTTTTGCAGCTTGAACGTCAAGTGGACAATGGTCGACTTGTACAGTCCTCTGAGTCATGGGTAACATAGCCTACAGCGCCACCTTCTGATGAAATAACACCTGGCAAGTATATTTCAAATATGTAAAATAAAACAGAAATAATTTAATAAGCCATCAAAGTTGCATAAGTTAAAAACATCCCACAAGAGTAGGGTTAGTGGGGGGGTACAGTATGTGGTCTGGGCCTGGGGCAGAGGGTCCTGAGAAGGGCCCCTTTGAGGATGACTCTGGGTTGGGCTCGGACCAACACCAAGCCACAGGACGCAGACACAGAATATCCTGCGCTTCACTGGTTTCATTCTGTTTTCATTTATTTGAAAGATTATTTCAGGGATGAGGATGGTGACAATGAAGATTATTGTTTGTTCTTATTGTTGCCATTATTGTCACTGTTATTGTTGTTATTACTATCACTATTATTATAAATGACGTAAGTTAGCTGAAGACCAACTGAGAATGAAATGAGCAAAAACAACGCAGAAAGAAGGAGTGAGATGAAGTGTAACTTATTGACTCCAACCTCTTCCACCCCCAAAACAAATCTTTGCACAGTCTGCACGAGGGGTCCTGCGTCCGTTGACCTCATGCTGAGCACCTGCTCCTGTGCTGCCCTGCTGAACGCCTCACCGCTGTCTTTGAGCTTTTTCCAGTTCCATATCAGCCACTCCTTCAACCTGCCGGAGGTCCATCCCATCCTGAGGAAGTGACTCAGCAGCGCCTCACCTGGGGCCATCTTCCTGATGTACTTTGTTGTTTCATCCCGGACAGTGGTTCTTTCACTCACTAGTCCTTGGGCAACTTCCTTTCGCTTAGTGTGTAGTCTCAGGACGCTGGACTTGGGGCGTAAGCCCATGCATGCGTTGTGAGGAGGTTTCTTCTTTGGGTTCCATCGCCTCCTTTGGCCAGCGTACGATGTCAGCCGGGTCTGCGATGCCCGGCAGCGCGTAGGTGTTGGTAGCTCAGACCTTGTTCTTGTTCTTGCCTTACTCCGTGTAGGCATTTGCTTGAGGCTCATCTCCTTGCGGCGTCGTCATGGTTTCCGTTTGCCTGCAGAATCCCGTGGTATTTGTAGTTCTCTACCACATCTGCTACGTTGCACTCTGGGAGTTCAACCCTTCGAGTCCTTATCACGTTTCCGAGCACACTTACCAATCCAAATCACATCCTGATGTCATTGTTATATATGTTTATGTACATAAATATATAAATGCATCAAAATTAATGCACTAATGCAGATTAATTCATTTGCATGATTCATTTGGTCAAAATTTTTTAACACAATTAACGCATGTGCAATGCACCGTTGAAAATGGTGCAGTGCCACCGGAAATTTTGGGGGCGCTCTAGTGCAGTACAGTTCATGTGGCAGAAGAAAAGAAGAAGAACAGAATGCAACATAAACACCAAAATATTAACAGAAATGGCTCAAGTTTTTGAGGACAGGATGCAACCATATTTGGATGAACGGCGGCGGTGCCAGTGGAGCGTAGGGAAAGCTAACTAACGGCTAGCCTACAGACGCTAAAACTTCACCAATCAGTGTTAAACAAAATCATATTACAGTGTTGTTAGTGTAAACACTTACTCACAACTGCAGTGAATCACATGTAAAACTGTCAATATTGAATAAATAGAAGATACGAAGGTCCGACTCCACTGGCGACACTAGTTACCATAACAACATGTAATCACATGGCAGTGATATGTTGGATTAGTTGCCATAATGTCTTAATAACGGAGCAAAAGTTAATTTGGTCCAAGTGACGTGTTTAAGACCATCCATTTTCTGGCCGATCCCAGCTGACTCGAAGGCAGGCTTCACCCTGGATGTTTAAGACCATGATGACAAAATATGTGATTGTCAGAGAAGTGCAGTGTAAGTCTGTGGAGGTCAGGGCTCACCAACCAGGGCCCTAGAGGCTGCTGGTGGTATTACAACTTTAAATTATTTCTTTATTGACCTCTGTGCACAGCTCTGGTCCACGCTAATTACTCTCAACTAATTGATTTTAAACTTGCCTTGTCATTTGACTACTATCAGATCATCCTGTTCACTTTTGGGACGGGTCATGTTTCTGCTTGTAACAAGACTTTGGAAACTCATTCAAAATGTGATGAAGATACCTTGAACAATTTCTAATTGTTCGGGTTTTTGTGCCATCATACAGGTTAGTGTTTTCACCAACTGTGTGAGCTAAATGAGAATCTTTGTATGTCTTTTTGATTTTAACTTTTTACATTTTTGTCTATTTGTATCTTTTTACATTTTTGTTTTTGCAAGTTTATTTGTTTTGTTTATAGTTTTTTTGTCTTACATTTTCATCGTCATACATTTTTACATTTATATTTCTTTTTAACTTTTTTTTTTACATATTTGTATTTTTTGTTTCCATATTTCTTTTTGCATCTCACACATTTTCATCTTTTTACATATTTTACATTTTTGTCTTTTTTGTATTTTAATGTGTGTTTTTTTTACCTTTGACATTTTTTCCTTATTGTATTTTTTTCTCCGCACCTTTTCTTTTTCATGTTTTTTTTAACACATTTTACATTTTTGTCTTTAACATTTTTCTTTTTACGTCTGACATGTTTTTTTTTTTTTGCTTTTCCCTTTTGTATTTCTGCCTTATTTTATAACTTTTTTTGTACTTTCTTGTCTTACAGCATCATTGCCATGGGTTTCAGCTTCTTACTCAGTCTTTAATTTTGTGTAAAATATTGAATTGACATATTTCATCATAAGAACAGTGCAAGCCCTATCGCCAGCTGGGGTCGGTTCACTGCAGCGCACTGGGCAGATTACGGAGCAGTGACAGTAGATCCCGTCCTGGACAGGATCAGATGTATTTTGGGTTCTTGGTCACGACTGCAGTAAAGGCAGGTCCCATGTTTCCTCCTTGACCCCGGTGTTGTCGTCTCACTATGACACTGCAGACATGTGTCTTATTGTATGTCTGCTACTGTCACCATAAACTGCAGACCGGCACAAGTGGGGACATGGGGGTCAGCAGCCTTTATTACCTCAGCAGCAAACTTAAAGGTCCCCCATCATGACACTTAAAGGCATCTCTGTGCCTCTTATATGTGTTTGTTACGACTCCTGTAAGGGTGCTGAGAAAAGAAAATACAGTGGAACCCTGTCTTACAAGCGCATGAACATAGGAATTTTTTGTGTTACAAGTAAGACGTCAGGCAAAATTTTGTCCCGTCTCACGAGCAAAACTTGAGTTACGAGTAAAATAGGTCCCGAAAGGAGTGTGCGCTACTCACCCAAGGAATGGAAACAGACGTGAAACTGTTTGCGGTTTACATTACTTGAGAGTTTAGTAGAGTTTTTCCTTACCTTTTGTTTCCGTCGTCCATAGCTCTGTGGATCCTGGCTTCAGCCTGTGTCCTCCTCCTGTGGTCTGGACGTGCACTTCCTCCAGTTCGTACCTCTCCCCATGGCCGTTCCCATCAGCCTCCTTCTCTGTCTGCTCTGTCTGCTCCGTTCCATCGCTCCATACGGCTTCTGCATTCTGACATCTCTTTTCTGCTTGTGCCTCAATAAACTGCGTTAACTGCAGCCTGTCCTCGCCTCACGTCTTCAGCGTCTCTGTTCCAAACAACTCCCGTAACAGAAACTCACACTTTTCTTGTCTTCATTGTCTGTCCAGCACCTGTGGCTAATTGGCTAATAAACATAGCAGGCTGTGTTGCATCATCTCCAGGCACATTACATAATGACGTCACACCCACTTAAAGCAACAGCCCTGAAACAGGAGTTTTCATGGGTCTTAGAACAGATTAATTGGTTTTACATCTATTCCTATGGAAAAACAGGCCACACCTGACGAGTTTTTCATGTCACGAGCGTGACGCCAGAATGGATTAAACTGATATGATGGGGTACCACTGTATGTTGACTTGGATTATCCTTGGTTTTCCAAGGACCTGTTTTGTGTCACACATGCTCTCATTTCACTGTGACGTGTCTTAGTTGCTGACTATGCATCAGAAAAGTCTCCAACCTTACACGAGGCTGCTGTAAACACTAAGTAATGCACTTTTCAAGGACAAGGTTGTGGAAAAACTTGCCACTAATACTGGTGATTGGTTCATTTGGGTGGACCGAAAGTGTTTTAACTTGATTTCGATTGTTATGACTTATGATGTCACAAATGTCCTTTTCTCCATCTTGTGTGGAGAAAAGGACATTTTCCCAGCTTTTACTTTACAACATTGTGTACAAACCTCAACCCCAACACCCCGATGGACGTTCACAGTGTGAGACCTTTAAGGTATATGTATGTCTGCCTGTAGCCTGAAAAGCATTTGACCAATTTGAAACAGGTACTAGGTAAGTCATAGTCTGGTATTGATGGTTTTGGTAACATTTTAAGGAGTAGGCAGAGGCAAAACCTCCGCTATTTTAGCAAAACATCGTTGTCTACTGAAAGTGATGATGATGATGAAAGTGTGACGAAACAGGACAAAACCAGTGAATAAAAATCAGAAAAGAAAAAAAATTATGAATTGTATGGGAGTTTTCTTGGGTCTTGGAACAGATTAATTGGTTTTACATGTATTCTTATGGGAAAAATGGTCTCAGGTCATGAGTTTTAAACCTCACAAGCTTAATCCCAGAACGGATTAAACTCATAACCCGGGGTAACACTGTATTTTATTATTGTGATTATTATTATGATTATTTTCATCTTTTTTGGTCATCTGTTTCATTATGTAGACTATTTTACTCATTTTCTAACTATTTTGTTCATCACTTTTTGTGAACATTCTTTTTCTTGTGATAGTTTTATCTTTTGTGTGGATATATTTTTTCACTATAGAGATGATTTGATCATTCTCTTGATTATTTGGATGATTTTTTTTGCTCATTCTGGTTCACTTTGCTTATTTTGAAGCTATTTTGCGCACTCTCCATTATTTTGTCCTTCTTTTTGATCACATTTATTCTTCTTGTTGATTCGTTTTTGTTCATTCTATAGACGGTTTGTGCATTGTCACTATTTTGATTTTTTTTTTGGATAATTTTGGTTCATTATGCAGATTCTTTAGTTCACGTCATGGCTATTTTGCTCTTTTCTTGTTCATTTTATTTTATTTCTTCAGTGGTCATTATGTCCTTCACATTTTGCTCTTTCTTCTTCATTTTCTGTATTGTTTTCTTTAGGTTTTCACATTGTCTTGACTTTTTTGTTCTTTTTTCACTTTATTTTATGCATATTTTGTTCATGTCTTTCATTATTTTGATCATCTTTTTGGTCATTTTGGTTCATCGTCTACACACTTTCTGCTTATGTTGTAGGGATTGTTCACTGTCCTCATTATTTTCTTTTTATTTTTATTTTTGTTCTTTTTGTGGATTAATTTTTCTTCATTCTGCATATGTTTTCTTTACTTTCTTGATTATTTTGATCATTTTTTAAATGACTTTGGTCCCTTGTGTGGATTACCTCGTTTGCTTTGGTGCTACTTTGTTTATTTTCTTCATCATTTTGTGAACATTACATTGAGTCATTTACTAATGTCATTATTTTGTTCACTGTTTTAGTCAAATGAACAAATGCGAAAGAAAAATGAACAAATGTGAAGGAAAAATGAACAAATGTGAAGGAAAAATGGACAAATGTGAAGGAAAAATGAACAAATGTGAAGGAAAAATGAACAAATGTGAAGGAAAAATGAACAAATGCGAAGGA
>JAQQAE010008799.1:0-14995 GCA_029823295.1 Pseudamia nigra | reverse complement strand
CTTTAGTTTTTTGCCAAAATCATCAATATTAAAACAATAAAAGGCTTGAACTACTTCAGTTGTGTGTAATGAATCTATAATATATGAAAGTCTAATGTTTATCAGTACATTACAGAAAATAATGAACTTGATCACAATATGCTAATTTTTTGAGAAGGACCTGTATGTGGGATCAGTGACTGCATTTACATACACAGTAGTGTGATCCTATTGTCCCATTGTGACCATATTCTGAATTTGATAGGTGTTATGGATCTTCATAATAAGGTCTTTCGAAGCATTTTCAGAATAAGCCCTGTGGGATATTTCAGTTATTTGGACATGAATGTAGTATATTTAGAAAATGCATCTCATTAGTGGGTTCAGGTTCAGCTGCAACTGAAACAAAGATCCTCTTGACAGCAGATGGACACTCCAAAGAAAAGTCCTCACCTCTGGTCAGAGACAAAACACACTTGCTTCAAAACATTATAACAGTCATGATATCAGCAAAATTTTAGATAGTAAATAAACTTTTTCAAGAACTGTGGTGGAAAGTCCAAAAAAAAAGAGACTGAGTCACAAAGTGGAACATCTGTCACCAGTGAAAGAAAGTGAAAACAATCCAGTTTATAATCAAGGCATGAACAGCTGCATATAAAAAGGAATATTAGTGGAAGATTAATTTTCATTGGCAACAGCATATTTGAAATTTGGTCTTTTTTTTAGAATAAGATAGAATCTGAACATTCACCCAGAGGCCAATATATTTAAAGTCTTTTATGTGAAATAAGACAAAATAATATTATTCAAGGAAAGTTGGGCTTGTGAGTCAAATTCAAAGAAAAGTAAAGTAAACTTTAAATAAACTGAGAGCACCAAAATGGATTATAAGCACTAATTCAATTCAGTTGTATTTGTATAGTACATCTCCATCAGTCTGTTTGCAGCCATGACTGATTAAAATTTCTTTCAGTTATCCTCTGTTTGTCACATACTGTACCATGAATTCCTATCATTTTAAACAAACATAAGATGTGTAACAGAGCTCAGTGCTGACTGTTCCAGTGCCTGTCCATGTTGTGGCTCTTGCTGGAAGCTGCCCAGTGTCTGTAAACCCTCACAGAGGATGTGACAAACAGGAGAAGGAAGACTCCTCTAGAGTCTCTGCTGACATCATGCCTCATTTTAATGACAAAGCATGTGACAACAGCTACACACAGGGTAATGTACAGCATATATAGATGTGAAAGATGAAAACGCAGGAATCACTTTGACATACAGCAGCTGCCATAATGGGAAAGGTATGTGTGAGGTTTGCCATGAATTCTACGTCAGCTCTGTGGCTCATTGTTTTTCAGTCATTATCAGGAATGTAAAGGTGACTCATTCTGCTCCATCAGATCATCTTCTACGAGGACAAACACTTTGGAGGTCGTTACTATGAGTGCATGAGCGACTGCTCTGACCTGTACTCCATGTTTGACCGCTGCCGGTCCATCCGTGTGGAGAGTGGCATGTTCATGATCTATGACCGTCCTCACTACTTGGGAAACCAGTACTTTATGAAGAAGGGAAAGTACTCTGATTACATGGGCATAGCAAGCATGAATGGCTGTGTCAGGTCCTGTCGCATGATCCCTATGGTAAGGCCTTGGGTAATAAAAAAAAAAAATCCTTCACCGCAATCCTCCTTTACCCTGATTGAGATGTTTTGCCATATATTTTTAGAGGTAGCCTTTAAAACTTATGGAAAAAAACTTAAGCATGATCTACATTCAGACCTTTTCCCCCTGTTAAGTGTCCATAATCCACAAAACCACCAATAACCAGTTCAGTGAACAGTGTTAGTACAAAAATCTTATGAACATGTTACAAATCATTTCAGTAAACTGCTGCTTCTCCAAACAACCAGTGTTATGACAGTCAAGCACTATATAAACAATTTCTCACTTGTTTCTGTTAATGTTTTTTCCTTGCATTTTATATGCAATTTAAATGTTTTTCAGGCTTTATTTTACATATTGTGAATTGCAGTGTGTCTTGGTGCTGAATAAAATTTCCTTAAGTCACCACTTGCTTTGAGTTAAGTTCTAACAAAGTAAACCATTAGTGGACGCAAACCTCGGCGATTTACTTGACATGACTTTCATTCTTTCATTCAAACAAATAATTTTAGATTGTGGCTCAGTCTAAATATATTGAATATTCATTTTTATATGCTTTACAAAATGCCCTCAGAAGACAGAATGACTTGAGTAGGGGTTTGACCTTTGACCTCTGTGCCTCTTTCAGCACACTGGCACCTTCAGGATGAGGCTGTATGAGCATTTTGACATGGGAGGAGAGATGGTTGAGCTGATAGGCGACTGCTCGAACCTCAGGGACCGCTTCCAGATTTCTAACTTCAACTCCTGTAATGTGATGGACGGCTACTGGCTGGTGTATGAGCACCCACACTTCAGAGGACGCCACTATTACCTGAGGCCCGGACAGTACCGGAGCTTCAGCGACTGGAACAGCACCAACTCCAGGATGGGCTCCATCCGGCGTCTCATGGATCTCTAATGACAGAGGACAGAACAGTTATTGTGAAGCGTCTGCTCTTTGCTCTGTTTCACACACTGAATAAAATGGCATCAGTGCTCACGTGTTTTCAGTTTTGTTCTTGCTCTCTGCACATGGAGGGCAGATTTTTCCATGAGGATGTCACGGGGTCATGGCCGGCCATCCTGTCTCTGATCAGATTATTGAATAAAATACTGCAAGCACTGATACTTTCCACACTGAGACTCAAGTTTTATTTGTGGAGCTTCACTTGTCATTACAACCCATACTGTAAAACAGAGAATTCAGAACTTTAAAATATGTGAGTGGGATCCTTTGACTTTTGGATATTATAACAGATAAAGATGCATCTGTCTGAGCTTAGAATCGTGGATTGTGAATTATAGATTGTCACATTTCAAATTTGGTCAAAACTCTGAGTGAACAGAGCAGAATATATCTTTGCAAGACACAAAATGATTGAAATTGTGTGCCTAGAATTCCACTAGGTGGCAGTAGAGAGTTGAAATTATGGATCTAGCTTCAACCTAACTTCCCAATGGCATTAAGTAGCACACAAAAAGATAATGATGCTTCACACAAATGGAAGAACTGACCTTCACAAAGCTTAAAAATGGTAAAAGGCAGCACACAAGATTTAACATAAATGCTAAAACTGTGGTGTCGGTTTAATGAACATGTAAACAGATTCAGCACTTTGATAATGCTCCAATTTAATAGGTTAATATAAAAATGGCATTCACACATATACACTTATTGCACAAAAAACCACCATCAACAACTCTCAACTGTACCAACATGAAACCTCCACATCTGTTCAGGATAACAGCACTCCACAAACGCCAAAGATTCCTGGCTATTACAATATGAATAACACATGCAGACTCTGCATTTTGCATTTACTATATATGTCACAGGTGGGAGTCTTTAAAGAGCTGCACTGCTCATACAGGGCAAGGCAGAGGGCAGACAAACCAGCTGACATGGAGAAGGTAAACAGCAGAGCAACAAACACACACTCTGAGGAGGTCAGAAGAGTGGAAAATAGGTTGTCTATGTTGAAGTAACTGTGAAATTGAGGTAAACATACTTGTTGACTGAAGCTTTTGGTTTTTAATCAAAAGGGTGTAAAAGGATTAAGCATAAAATGAACAGAAAACAGGGAGTTAAACAAAAAAACAACTCTATCTCAACTCTATCCTATAAGCATTTGGAGACTAAAAACAAAATCTGGCAGACAGGCCACTGAAGCATTTGGATTTTTCCTCATATGCACAGTTAACACTAATGATTAATAAAAATGTAGAGTGGGTGTTACTCCAGCCTCATACATGGAGCTGGACCAGCTGTGTATGTTAAGAGTTATGGTTTCAGATATTGACAGTTTATTATCAGGGGCCGCTCCTGATGCGTGTGTCGCCATTCGGTTCACATGGGAATATGGACTAGGTGAATATGTTTCAACTACACTATGGAATGCAATTTGAGAATGAGCCCTGAATGTATCTAAGTGTGTAAGATTTAAGATAATACACTATAAAATTGGCAGCATAAATGACCTAAATACAAAGATGTACAGTGCTTAAAAAATGTATCAGACCACCTGTCTTATTTGTCTCAAAGACCATGCAGCATCATGACGTGCTTTAATGTGGACTTTTATTTTCAGTATTTTCAGTTTTTCTTGAACGGACACACTGGACTTCATTGAAAAGTCATAAAATAATAAAGTAAGTAAATAAATAAAGTATCTTACTGTAATTTGGCATCTTAGTCAAGAAATAACATACTTGACTATTTTTTCAGCTTTTTGTAAAATACTAAATATTACATTGATAGTTATATTTTAGCATTACAAATATAATTTAAATTAAAGAGCTTACACATACTTGTGGACCATTACAGAAAAATTAAAATGATTTTGGGACTTACCAGTACTGTTAATTTAAGTTAACTGCGGCATAAACTTTACATTGATTGCTGGTCTAATACATTTGTTAAGTATTTTGCTGTATGTGTGACAGCTAGTAGCCTGTAGGAGCAAAGAAAAGTCCAGAATGTGTACTTAACCCTTAAAGCTCAGGTAGCACAGATCTGTTAATTGAATTTTTTTAGCAGCAAATAAAATAATCATCATACACACTTGTAACCCTGAAAAATAGATTTACAAATCATTTTTTAAAAACGAAAATTGAAGCACACATTCTTGACCCCGTGAGCTCTAAGGGTTAAAACAATATTAGATTTTTTTTTATAGTAGTATGATGGCATTAGTAATAGAGCTCATTCAGAGCAGCTGTGGCATAAACCTTACATTGGGTGATGGTCTGATACATTTGTTAAACATACCTGGCAGTAAAAATGTATGATAAATACAAAGATGTATGTTGGCATAAATGTTAAAAAGGGTCTTTATGGCACCTCCTATAAAATTGCCCAGCTGTAAAAACACTACGATTGAAAGCAATTTCAATAATCTCAGAAATGTTAAATGTCAACCTATTTCCCCTGGAACATGTTTACTAGGCCTAAAGCTTGACAATGTAGAAACTACCATTAACAGACAATGGGCTCTGGGCTGCCTCTCCACTGAATGCCCCTAGAATGTTTTTCTAGCGACTCATGACTGAAAGAATGAACCTCTTAAACATGGAAACTGTATCCAGGCTGCTAACAGACTTTAACCGTGGTCAAGATGGCATTTGGAACCTTCAACAGCACAGTGCCCAAAGGAGCTGATTTTATAGTATGATCTATAACCTGTGAACATTACGTAACACTGTCATATTTGGAATGTGGATGCTGTCTAGATCATCTTCTATGAGGAAAAGAACTTCTCTGGGCACCAGTATGAGTGCGGCAATGACTGTGCAGACTTGATGTCCTTCTTCAGTCAGTGCAGCTCCATCAGGGTGGAGACCGGCTGCTTCATGATCTATGAAAAACCAAACTACTCCGGAAACCAGTACTTTCTAAAGAGAGGGGAGTATCCAGACCTGCAGAACTTCATGGGAGTGACGGATTCCGTCAGCTCCTGCCGCCTCATTCCTAAGGTGAGATACAAAAAGAACAACCAGTCAGGAATATTCATACAGACACACAGCTCGGCAAATACAGAATATTCACCAACATGATACTATTACATTAAAGTGAATAGGTTCTGTTCATTTGATGGATATTTTCCTTATGATTAGATTGCTCCATAAAGACTTACAATGGATTTGCTTAGAAACATGGAAACATGGGGCTCTAAAAATAAAATTAAAGGATCAAAATTTTCACACAAAAGAGGAAAAACACAGCTTCTTGGATTTCTGGATATTTTTGATTTCACAAATATGCAGTCACTGTCTTCAGTCAGTTCTCTGGGACCACTAGAGCCAAAACCATCCTGAAATCCTTCAGAATGTGTCCATGATGGAATCCATGGCAAAGACAGGAAACAGTGTCTGTGCCATGGAGTTAATTTGCATTGAAACCAGCAGACACCGAAACAATCTGTTTGATGCAGGGCTGAAAACCATGAGCTTACAGAATTGTGGAATGAAGGATTTCAGTGGTATTTTGAACTGAAATTTAACATGCGCATTCTAGGGACATGAACATTGAATGAACCTTTTCATGCACGGTGTCCACTGGTGTAAACTGACTGGACAAGGTAACAGATTTATAATATTACAAAAAGGCAAAAAAAAAAAAAAAAACCAAACAAAAATGAATCAGGAAAACTGAGCAACATAAGAAGCAAAAGGTACAAAAATAGTAAGGAGAATAAATAAAAGTGAACACAATCAGAAGGAAAACGAACCACAACAATTAAACAATGAAGAAAAAATGAACAAAATTGGAAGGAAAATGTGCAAAATAAAAAGCAGAATGAACAAACCAATGTAGACACCGAACAAAATTAAATGCAAAAGAGGAAAAATGAACACAACAATCAAAGAAACAAAGAAAAAGTGAATAAATCTGAAGAAAATTGAACAAAAGAAAAAGCAAAATGAACATGATATTATATTTCAATAAACTGACATTATTTTTAAGATTGTTTGGAAGTACTATAAGACTGATAATATCATATCCCCAGTTTTTTTAATAATTAATGCATGAAAGGGTTAATTTATTGAAAGGTAGTCGGTATGTCTCTTCTAAAAATTATCAACAATGTTCAAAACCACACAGGAACCAGGGTCCTTCAACATGCGTCTGTATGAACGGATAGAGTTCGGAGGCCAAATGATGGATCTGGTGGACGACTGTCCCAACGTCATGGACCGATTCCACATGGATGACATCTTCTCCTGCAACGTGACCGATGGCCACTGGCTCTTCTACGAACACCCACACTACCGTGGCAAGATGTACCTGATCAGACCTGGGAAGTACAAGCGGTTCAGCGAGTGGGGCGGCAGGACGGCCAAGGTCGGCTCCATCAGACGCATCACAGACTACTGATCTGTTTGAAAACCTCCTCATGACAGCCAGGCAATGGGATGCCAAACACTGTACTTCAGGGAAACGGTGTCATCAGATTTTTGGTTAATTATTTTTGTTTTACTACATGGATTAAGAATAATCTTCTTTAACATTAACACCAATAGTGTTTTTTCTTAATGTCAGTATTGTGGACTCATTAAAAAGCACAAATGAGCACAAACATAATCTACCCCAATATGTTTTTGGACCTGATTTTTTGTATCACACTAATAAAGCTCTAGTAAATCAGAGCCTTGGTTGTCAATTCCATTCTACAAAGGATTTCATGCATTACATTTGAAAGCACAGACTTAGTTGTGACTTACGGCATGTCATATGATATAATATCATCATAATTCTGTGAAATGTAGAAAGAAATATTTATATTAAGGTAGGGTGTTCTAACTGCAAAGGTTAGCAGTAATGACAAGACTTTTCTCCCTCCAGACCTTTATTGGTTCTGTTCACATTAAATGAAATGAAAGTGTATTTATGAAAATAAAAGTATTTAGCTGATGGATCATTCAGACTGTTGTTGTTTCCTTAAATATCAGTTTAAGCTCTGAATTTGCTGACACTGTGTAGTGTCCATTGTGTCATGGCACTTTTGGGGAGGAAATTGTGATGAACATAGTGGAAAGAACAATAACCTCATCTACACATAAACAGATTTTTTTCCACCCTCACACCCCACCCTGATCTATCATCCCTGCAAGCGATATATTTGAATGACAATACTTTATGCTGTGCAATCACAGAGCTGCCCTTTCTTCCTTTTTTTATAAAGCACACCGGCTTGGCTCAGGCACAGTATTCACTGGTAATATCTGATGCCAACATAACTCATCATGGGCAAGGTAAAGAAGATCACATTTTATTATGATTCACCCATTTTCATGTTTTTATGTTTAATAAGAAAACTGTATTTATCCGCCTTGATGTGTGTGGGATGATTTACTTTTTAGATCATATTCTACGAAGACAGAAACTTCCAAGGGCGCTCTCATGAGTGCAACAGTGACTGTGCCGATCTCCACTCCTACTTCAATAGATGTAACTCTATCAGGGTGGAGAGTGGCTGCTTCATGGTGTATGAGAGGCCCAACTACATGGGTAACCAGTACTATCTAAGGAGAGGGGAGTACTCTGATAACCAGCGGGCGATTGGCATCAGTGACTGTATCAGATCTTGCCGCTTGATCCCCCAGGTATGTCAGTCAGACAGGATTGTGGGTCATAATAGAGTTTTTATAATTCGACACCATCTGAGACATCACAACAGATGTCTGGATTACAACGTGATCTACTGCCTTATGATCAAAATGGACAATAACACTGTGTCTTTCCTCCTGTGTCAGCACCGAGGTTCCTACAGAGTGAGACTTTACGAGCGCTTTGACATGTCAGGCCAGATGCATGAGCTGGTTGATGACTGCCCAAATGTCCAGGACCAGCTCAACGTATCCGACTTCAACTCCTGCAATGTGATGGATGGTCACTGGCTCCTGTACGACCAGCCCAACTATAAGGGCAGAGTGTACTACCTGAGGCCTGGAGAGTACAGGAGGTACAGCGACTGGGGAGGCGTCAGCTCCAGAGTCGGCTCCATCAGAAGAATCACCGAGTTCAACTGAAGTTCACATTAATCCTTACCCTCATTCAACTGTTTGTTTGACCAAATAAAACTTTGAAGGCAAACTCTGATTTACTGCTGGTTCTCATTTTTCGTTTCTTGCTTCACAATCGGGTCTTTAATTATCAAAATGAATAATCAATACAGAACTTGTTAAGTCAGGTTTTGGTATTTGTTCTTCTCTATGGATTTCACAGAACATTATTCTGTGTGTAGTTCTGCTTGTTTAATCATACCATACCACACAATAGTGGAGTGGCCCTATCCTGGTTTGTGCCCCAAGTGGGATTAACTCAGTGTTGATAAGAGCAGAATCCATACGATTAGTTTTAAACACAAGCCACTTTGTAGAAGCAGCAGTATGACACAGGAAAATGACAAATTAAAAAAGCAGACTAAAAAATATTAATATAGTTTAGTTAGTTTGTAACAAATCATCAGTGTAAACATGTAAACAACTGCAAACGAATAACAACACAGTGGCAACATATAGCTAAATGTTTTAATCATCATGATTAAAACTGAAAGATGTAACATAAGTTAAAATTGGAGACATTTTATATGTACCTCCTATACTGTCAATTAAAATAAAGTTAGGTGAAGTTCAGACACATTCTGTTTAAACACAAAATGCCAGTATCATCAAAGGCAGTTCTAAGCTGCTGTCAGTTCCTGTCCTTATAATAAAATAAATGTAATAACAATTTCATAGTATTACTAAAGAACACTGAACATGTATATAGAAAAGCTTTAATGATCCCTTTTCATTACACTGTAGGTTTATATCAACACACCAACTGATTTAACATCACACTACATATTTTATCCTAATCAATGGAACCTGATGAACTTCTCTAAACTGAGACGTGAATGTAGTGTTATCTTTTCTGTTCTGTTAAAAGATATAATACATACAATATAACTGTATGTATTTAATTACACAATTTACTATACACTGTTGATATATAATAAAATGACTACTTTTAACAGTTTACTATCACCATGAAAAATGCCAGAGTAAAATATGGCTGTGATCCGTGAAGGGAACTATAGTCCATAAACACAATACAGATGTATGTAAAAGATGACATGACATGAGTACCACATGCAGACAGGTAAGATACAGCACACTGTAACAGAGTATAGTACACAGTAAATTCTTTATGTTAAGTGTAACATAGATACCAAGAGTGGACATACACTTACTTACAGTATTTGCATACAGTGGGTTTGCTTAGGGAGAGCTGCACCCAGAGTGAATGGATTCCTGCTCTGTTACGCAACATATTTAATGCGAAAGGGCTGTTCCATATTGTTCTGCAGCTATTGTCCACTGGACGTGTGGATACCATACTAGTCTTTTCCTCTGTCCATGCATGTCAAAACACCAAACCAGTTAATTATTTATCCTTTTTTCAAATACAAATCCATATTTCTGACCCAATGTTTTGCTCCAACAAAAAGGCAAACATGTGCCTGTTGCCTTCAGTTATAACTATGAAAGAATTTGAATAACAATACTTTGTTTGTCAAGTGGTAGTATAAAAAGCCCTGAAAACATGGGGAATCTCTCCAACGGAGACCATGGGCAAGGTAAGTACTGTTTCTCCTCTCTGCTCAGTTGACGAAGTAAAAGTATAAGGTGCTGAAAATCTAGTCAGTTTACTTTTGTTTAATCACAGAGTTTAGGTTTTTTTTCTTTAAGTTCTCCAACAGCTTGTGACACTTTTATTTTCCACCAGATTACCTTTTACGAGGACAAGAACTTCCAGGGTCGGAGCTATGAGTGCAGCAATGACTGCACGGACCTTCACTCATACTTCAGCCGCTGCAACTCCATCAGGGTGGAGAGCGGCTGCTTCATGATCTATGAGAGACCCAACTTCATGGGCCATCAGTATTTCATGAGGAGGGGAGAATATCCTGACTACCAGAGATGGATGGGCTTCAGTAGCTGTATCCGCTCATGCCGGATGATTCCAGTGGTGAGTGGTCTTTATTTGGAAACACACTAGAACAGGAAACATGTAGTAAAGATTCATTGTTTTTGTCGTCATCCTTGTTAAATTAATTCTGTTGTGTGCCTAAACAACCATTTTCCTTTGCTCCTACAGTACCGTGGCTCCTACAGATTGCGAATCTATGAGAAGCCTGACTTCAGCGGTCACATGATGGAGTTCATGGATGACTGTCCCTGTGTGTCTGACCGTTTCCATCACCGCCATGTTTACTCCTCTAATGTTATGAATGGCTACTGGATCTTCTACGAGTACCCCAACTACCGAGGCAGACAGTACTTCCTGAGAGCTGGGGAGTACAGAAGGTACCGAGACTGGTGTGCCACCTGCGCCATCGTTGGCTCCTTCAGGAGGGTCACTGACTTTTAGGCATTAAGCGAAACCTTGCTGTAAATATCAAACATTTTGTTTATTAAAGACGTTGAATTTTTAACCTCTTTTGTGAATGTGTCTCATTAATACACTAATGTTGTATGGTTGTTATGTTTCATCTTTACTCTGTGATTGGTATTTAAAATAACAACTGTATGCCTTAACAGTGATGGAGAAAAAGATATTCATTAATCACTGAATAAACAACTAAGTGAATAATAAGTACTGGATTTGTTCTGACATTGTTATATGCACCAGTTTATGACAACTGTATAACAGATACATCCTCACATAATTCATTTATCATTAAAATATGATGTCATACAGGTCTCAAATTACACTTGTATATGAAAAAGTAATTACTTTTTCCACCATGTTACATTTCTCAGAAATGTTCCACCTTTATATTAATAACTGAAGATTCTTTTTTCATCTGAACTCAAAACTGTTCCATATGCAAACCAAATGTAGGGTTAGCCCAGAGAGAAAAAAAAATCACCTCATTCATGAGTGATTAGTTGATACCACAGACATTTTTGGTTATTTTTATGCTCATCTTTTCTTGTGCTATGACAGAACTTTGCCATCAGGAGTACAAGTGTCCAGCTGGAGGGACAGCTGCAAGTGATGTTTCCTCATCAGCTTCAAACACACAAAAGTCGCTGTCACATTTATTTACTGTGTGCAACCATGTATTTTTAGTGTGAACATGGCAGAGGTGAATGGGGGGACCAGAGGTAACAAAGTGTTCCCGCTTCCTCCGTAAGTATCATATTTGTACGGACTCCACATGTATTTGTTCCGCATAATTGGTTTTCCCTATAAATAGAACTTGAACATGTCACCATCAATTTATAATCGAGTTGTTGACAAGAAATGAAACTAGAGAGATATTTCTTAGTTGATTATGACTATGGACAGAAGAGACTCAGTTTATAAGTGGTATTTTTACACGTTCATTGTATAAGCTTTTTGAAAAACTTTAACCTGAGCAGTCTAAATTTAAGACAACTGACAATGTAGCTTATTTTATTCTGCTGTTTCAAAAGTTTACAATAATAGACTGCCTTTTGATTAGAAGGGGAAGGTACAGTACTATGGAATACAAAAGCACAAAACACACCTTAGACTAGTGCAGTATATTTATGTCTTTCTACTATGCGGATGTTTGTACAACTTCTGGGTCTCTCCTGGGTTTTGATAGCCTGATGTCATGTTTTTTGCATCAGTGATAATCAGTCTGTATGAGGTGAATGTTCTGAATGAGAATGGAAAACACACAAAGCTAATGCCTGTAATAGACAATGCAGATGACTGCTGCCAGAAATGTATGGAGAGAGATCCATTGTTAAACATTTATAGGCCCCGTTCAGCAAAAGTCATACTGCTAGTTCATCAGCTTTGGACATTTGAATAACAACACATCATGGCCGCTGGGATTTTGTATAAAAAGGCCCTTGAATCATGAAATTGGCAGAGCAAGTTGAAACATCCACTGGGAACAACCTAAACATCATCATGGGCAAGGTAAAAGGATGTTTCTTATGATTTTACAATTAAAAAAAGTTTTTAAAAAATCAAATTTTTGCACAACAAAATCAATCCGTACTAAAATTTTTACTATAACTGAATATAATAGAATATTTAATTTATTAAATCTACATTTGGTCATTATTTCAGATCATCTTCTACGAGGATAGGAACTTCCAGGGTCGCTCCTATGAGTGCTTGAGCGACTGCTCTGACATGTCCTCGTACCTGAGCAGGTGTCACTCCTGCAGGGTGGAGAGTGGCTGCTTCATGGTCTATGAACGTCCCAACTACATGGGCATGCAGTTCTTTCTGAGGAGGGGAGAGTACCATGACATGCAGCGTATGATAAGCATGGGAATGATGTTTGACGCTATCAGATCCTGCAGAATGATCCCCCATGTAAGAGACCCAACTGAACCCTCATGCAACAGTGACATTTCGATTGACACTTACACTTGATTATTCATACATTTTACTGCTTTGTATTACAGTATAGAGGTTCATACAGGATGAGGATCTATGAGAGGGAGAACTTCGGTGGTCAGATGTATGAACTGATGGATGACTGTGAAAACATCATGGACCGTTACCGCATGAACGAATGCATGTCTTGCAACGTCATGGATGGCCACTGGCTGTTCTACGAGCAGCCCCAGTACAGAGGCAGGATGATGTACCTGAGGCCTGGGGAGTACAGGAGCTTCATGAACATGGGCATGAGTGGCATGAGGTGGATGAGCATGAGGCGCATCACTGACATGTGCTAGTCTGTACTTGATTTAAGGAAATAAAATGATGCATAATTCATAATTGTGTGTTCCTAGTCCTGTTATTTGTAGGGTACAATATGGGCCTGCACAGTGTGATGATAACAGAAAAAGGCAGACAATACATACAATACACTTGTAAATGCTCACATTTTAGCCAGACTACCTAATGCTCATATACAATACAGCTCATGAATGGATACGTCAGTTTTCTTGGTATGTTTTCTAAATGCATAGTAGGGACCTGTGATCATTTCTCTTTGTTCATTCTAAGAAATGACATGGGAGATCCACAGTTTACAATGTACAGTCACCTTAATACTGCTTGCCAACTGGCACTATTAAAAATAGCAACATTTCCTCTGTGCCATGTCATATAAAATCAGGACCTGTCAGAAAGTCCTGGGTTTGTTTTGGAGCCTATGATATGCTTTCATAAATTTTCCTGTAACATGTGGAGAACCTATGTGCCAGTGGTTATCAGGTCAAAACTGTATCATTGCTCTACAAGTCATGTTGTTCAGTTGCACAGGACCCAGGTTGATGCGTTCAAAGAAAAACAAATATCCCTAGGTGATTCGTGGTGACATGAAATATTAGTACCCGACTGTATGTTCTCTGTGCATCCTTCCCCATGTACAACAGTTTTATTAGGAAATAAGGTACTATAAGGTATTATGTTCACTGAATAGCAGTTGATCTGGTGGCCTAGCATATTGGTTGGAGGCAGATAAAAGTCAAAATCCATGGCCTCAACCCAGAGAAATAGGTGTGAGACTTCATACTTGATATTAAGAGAAAGGAATTATATATAAATGAAAAGTTGCAGTGTGTAATATTTTGTAGCATCTACAGGAGATGTTGCAGATTTCAACGATCTAAATACCTCTCACTGCTTGCTTACCAACAGTGATCAAAAGAAACATGAAAGGCCTCGTTAGAGCCACTGTTTAGGTTTTCATTTCTGCTCTTTTGGTTTAAGGTTTAAATCCACATGCAAACATAGTGGTTAACAGTAATGCAGCTTATTGCTAATGTAGAAACTGGCTGCTACAAAATTGTAAACTCACTCATTTTGCCAATATAAGCAGCTCATTGTAGGTAATGAAAACACAAAGGTTTTGGGTTATTTTACCCAAATGTTACAAATAAAGGTTGTACTGGTGTGAACTCAACTATCTTGTATGAAATGGGCTGAAGGTGTTGGGACCAATTCCATTGCCCAAGGAGTGGATTTAGAACAATACACTATGCAGTGTTGTTCTCAGTATTTATTGGTTATACTGTAGCTCACCTGTTGACAGCAGCATCCTGGAGAAACATCTGTTTCCTCAGTTAATCCTCCTTATTAGAGACAACACCAACTCCTCTCAATTGTAGAACTCCTCCTGGAATTGATTTGATTTATGTTATTTGAACATTACAACATTAAAAAGAAAAGAATTCAACAAAATAAAAGAACAAGCAAAAACAAAATGTCCAACAGGAGTGGGAAGAAGCCAACGCTTATACGATCCCACCCCCTTTCTATAGCTATCAACCCACAATATTCTTATTCATCATTATCCCACCACCATATTCACCCTGGTACACCCATAATTAAATTATACAACAAAATGACATATTGACAATAATACAGTATCCAATAA
>JAQQAE010008798.1:0-14996 GCA_029823295.1 Pseudamia nigra | reverse complement strand
AAAAAACATTTTCCAAAAGGGCACTCATGCCAAAAGGGCAGGTGCTTCAGCACCACCAGGGGTCTATCTGTACACGTTCCTGGCTGTTAGCTAGTTTGCCAACATTGTAGACAGCAACTTTAATGTTCACATGCAGCACGCGGCACAGCATACTGCTGCTGAAAACAGCAGGTAGCAGATAGCATGCGCAGCAGAAAGCAAGTAGTAGGGCATTTCAAACACAGCCATAAGCTGTATATATTAGATTAGTGTACCCTCAATGACATCACCCATGGGTATCTGAAGAGCCAAGGAGCCCCTGGGTGCTGCTCTAATGACACTACTCTGATAAAAAAAGGAACTTAAATATGGAGTGTGAAGGAGCTAAGGTAGATAAAATGTAACAGTGAAGACCTCTGGCTCAGACTCGCCTCTGAATCAAAGCACCAGTGCCACAATTTACTGTATGTGCAAATATCAGGCTTGGGATCATCAAACAGACAAGGTATAGAAAATTTGTATATTATGTGGAAGGTTCTCAGTGACAGACCAACATTTCGCATATTTTAGAAATTCATCCAACTGTCCATCAATCATTCATGAGCAGCTAGTAACTTGTTGTTCCCCCTGCATACTGCGATGCAAATGACTCTTGACAAAGCCAAAATTCAACTTGACTGAAGTGAATCGTATAGCTCATAATTGGGCTAAAACTGGCTGGAAAGGTACAGTGTACAGCTTCCTTAACATTACCAGAGACAAATCCCACCCCTGTACCAAAGCACGTCTGCAATTAAAGTGTTTTAGCAGCACTCAGAGGAGAAGCCGGTGGATTACAATTCAACAGAGAATAAACTAAATCTGCTGAGAGATGAGACGGAATGGCAATGCTTTGTCAACTCATCCCTTTCACCATCAAAAGTTGTTTTTAAACACACACTCACACACACACACACACACACACACACCCTGGCCAGAGTACCCATAATCCATTGCAACTCAAGGTCACCTGAGTCTTTTCTGGCAAACAGCCGGTGCACATTACTTCTCATTTTTCCCTTGCGCCTAAGCTCTAAAGCAAATTAATACCAACAAGGATGTTGGTTTCATTTGAACGTTTGAGGGACATTTTTTGTTGAGTCTCTCTGGATTCTCCTGGAAAATTTTGAATGTTTTATTTGTCCTTCTGAATTGTTGTGGCATCAAATCGTGGCTCATAATGTTTATAACTTGTAACAAAACAACAATGGAACAAAATGAGCAACAAAACATCCAAAAACAGCAACAAAGTGAGCAAGAAATGAAGCAAAAATTCACAATAAACTAACAAAATGAACAAAATGAGAACCAAATCAACAAAATGTAAAAACAAAAAAAATAATCCACAAAACAAACAAAGATAAAGAACAAGAATAAAAGCACAAAAAAGAAAAATAACCCACCAAATGAATGAAATAAACAACAAATTAGACAAAAAGGTAAAAATTATCCACAACATAGATAAAATAAAAAACAAAATGGACACAAAAAGAAAAAAAAAGACAATACAATGCATACAATATGCATAACATTGCAAAGTGGATGAAGTCAAGAAGGAAATGGACAAAAACATGAAAAAAAAATCTAATTTTACTTTGAATAAAATGAATAAAATCATAAAATGGATAAAACAAAGAACAAAATGGACGAAAAGTGACAAATAATCCACAAAGTAAATAAAAATAAAGGAAAAATTAGACCAAAACAAAAAAGATCCAAAAAAATGGATTAAAAAGAAAAAAAAAAACACAAAATAAATAAAATTTAAAAAAATGGACAAAAACCCCACAAAATGGAGAAAATGAACAACACAGACATAAAAAAGAAAAATTATCCACAAAATGGATGAAATAAAGAACAAAATGGACAGATTTTTAAAATACACAAAATTAAGAAAATGAAGAAAAAATGAGCAAAAATGAGCCAATCATGCATAAAATTAATAAAATAAAGAACAAAATGGACAGAAATGAAAAAAAAATCAAATTTTATTTGTAGAGCACTTTGAATGAAATGAATAAAATCATAAAATGAATAAAATAAAGAACAGAATGGACAAATGGACAAATAATCCAAAGTAAATAAAAATAAAGGACAAATTAGACCAAAAAATTAAAAAATTACCCAAAAAATTGATAAAAAAGAAAAACAAAACACAAAATGACTAAAATAAGAAACAAAATGGACAAAAACCCCACAAAATGGAAAAAATGACCAACACAGACATAAAAAAGAAAAATAATCCACAAAATGGATGAAATAAAAAACAAAACGGACAAAAACAGAAAAAAATGGTCAAAATGAATAATATTTTTAAAAAAAAACAAAACAGAGAATGAACCAAATCATGCCAACAGAGACTACAAAAAATGCAAAATGATCAATACACATGAACCCAGCAATAAAACTTGTCATTACTATCAACAGCTCATGTGTGTTATTTAATGAACTATGATGTGCTTTTATTTTTTCCACACACCTCGCACTACACAGAACCTGAAGAATCCTCCCCCGCATTGTGTAACCTTCCATCTAAGTATCCTTTATGTACTCGGAATAAATCCTAATTTAATGACAGCTGCACAATACAATTTTCTCCAAATTTCATTTCCATCTCATGTCACAAAGGAATCTAAATCCGTCGGGATAATCTCTACACCGCTATCAAATTGCGGCGCCGTATCATTCGCCCTCGTTTGTCATTGACGAGGTGACTGATGGCAACAAAATAAATCACATGTACTGTCTGCTAGTAACACACTGCACTAGATCGACGGGTCGCAAACTCAGGGTCATGAACCAAAATGGGCCACGGAGCCTTCTTTAATGGGTCGTTAATTGCTTATTCATTGTTTTTGATCACTTGATTTCATTTTGTGGATTATTTGGCAAATTTTCATGATTATTTTCTTCACATATGTTCATTTTGTGGATCATTTTCTTTACTTTTCTTGATTATTTTGGCCAATTCTGTTGGTTTTCTTGATCATCTGGTTCATTTTTGTTCAATTTGTTTATATGCGTGTTCATTTTCAGGTAGTTTTGTTTTGTTTCCTTCTCTGTCTTGTTTATTTTGTTCATTTTGTGAATATGTAGTTTATTTTCTTGCCGCTTTTACTCATATTGTTGTTTGTTATTTTGTTCATTTTACTGATGTATTCATTTTTGCCTGTTTTGTTTATTACTTTGTTGTGTATATTTTTCATTTTCTTCATTATATTGTTCACTTTATGCTCATTTGTTCATTTGATGGATTGTTTTCTTTACTTTTAGTTTTTATTTTAATTATTTTGTCCAATTGTTTCTGTTTTCTTAATTATCTGGATTACTTTGGTTTGGTTTGTTCATTTTTTGTTATAGTTTGTTAATTTTCCTCTTCATTTTTGTTCATTTTCTTATTTCGTATCCATTTTGTGGATAATTTGCTTATTTTTGTGGGGATTTTCTTTTTTTGGTTCATTGCCTTGATTATTTTGTCATTTTTATCTTCAATTTTGTTCATTTTATTTATTCTATTCATATTTTCAATATTTCAAGGACATTTTGTTTATTTTTTCAGGATTGTATCATTTGTGTTTGTTGGTTTGTTCATCATCTTGATTATTTAGCTAATTCTTGTCCCTTTTTATTCATTTTATTGTGCGCATATTACTTTTCGTTGGCATTTTCTTCATTTTTTATTAGACTATAGCGTTGACTTTTATTAAATATGTTTCATTATTTTGTTTATGTTGGATAATTTTGTGGGAGTTTTGTTTTTTCTATGTTCTTGTTCATTATTTTGGCCATTTTGTTGATTTACATATGCCAGAGTTTACAATTTTAACTTATAAGAGAGAAAATAAGTTTAATGTCAAATCTTGTCGATCATATTAGGTGAATTTTTGAGTTTAGGTCCTACTTTGGGTCTTGTGTCAGAAACCCTGCACGAGATGACTTTACATGAAAAGCTCTCACACACACAGAGCAAATGAAAGCCTAATTCTTTAAACTGCTTTACCACATTTCTTTACTACAATGTAAGCGCTACATATGTGGGAGATCTTTAACTGGGAAAAAAATAGCTCTTGAGATTTCCAAGGGATTCATTTGTCTGACTGGGACACAATTTGTAGAGCTTAACCCAGCATTACACATTTGACTGTGTTCTATTAATCCCACAGTGGAATAGTGGATGTGAGCACAGCGTCGCTTCCGCCACATTAATGAACAACAGTTTGGGGTTTGAAACACACTGCAATCTTACCACACAGTCTAAAGTAAAACATATGGTTTAATCACGTGAAATCTGTTCGGCATCATTTCAAAACATCACATGTGGAGTATGTGTGATATTTTAAGGTTCCGTGTCTAAATGTAAGGGTTTTAATACAATAACGTGCATTGATTTGATTTTTCCAAGGGTCTCTTTGTCACACCTGCCACATTTCACTGTGAGACATAGGTGTAAATTTAAGGTGGGGTGGGAGGGCGTCCGTCCTCCTCAATATCAGTACAATACGCCTTTGTCCCGTACAATGAAGCACTTTACTTTAGATGACATGTAGATTTTTTTTGTCTCATGCTTTACATAAGTAATGGCTATCTTGTTCATTGTCGGGCTCATTTTTTTTTCTTGATTTTTTTGGTTTATTTAGGCTGATTTTAAAAAGGATTCTCCTGACTCATGGGGGACATGACTAATCTATTTTAGCTCCACGTGCAGTAATGGATAAAAACTAAATAAAAAGGCGCAGTGTTTTAAAGGTTTCAAGGGTTAAGACTTGAATGTATATCTATACCACTTAGTCAAGAGTTCTGTATGGGTAATGATTTGATTTTGTTTCTTGCATTTCCAGGGGCTTTTTCATCTCTAAATGACCAAAATATTCCATAAAATGAACAAAAAAAAGGATGAAAATGACAAATAGTTTAAAAAAATGTAGCCAAAATAATCAAAAAGGACCAAAAATGAAGAAAATATTGCACAAAATGAACAAAAAATGATCAAAATCATAAACAATAGATAACAAAATGACCAAACCCCCACAAGTCTCTAATTTCACTGTGAGCTGCTGTAACCCCCCACCTTTTTTTTAAAATCAGAAAACACTCTGACATGATATGTGGTGATCTGGGATCATATTGTCAGTCATCCAAGTCCTGGTATCCAAGGCGTGTGGTTTTCCTTTTGTTGACTGGACTGGAAATTTGGTTTGAAGACATTTCACTACCAGCCCTGCGATGAACTGGCGACTCATCCAGGGTGTACCCTGCCTTCGCTCAAGTCAGCTGGGATAGGCTCCAGCACCCCCCACGACCCTCACGAGGATTAAGGGGTAGAAAATGGATGGATGGACATTTCACTACCTATCCAGGACGCTTCTTCATTTCTTCAAACCAAATCTCCAGTACAGTCGACAGAAGGAAAACCACATGCCTGGGATCATATTCTATTTTCGTCCTCAGTTTTCTGGGGAACAAAAAGATCAAGCATATTGACCAGTTGTCTAGAGGTGGGGTTCATTTTAATTTGACTAATTAGTTCTCACTTGTGATGTCACACCTTACAGAAATTAAAACAGTTTGTTCTTCCTGTTGTCTGTCTTGTTGCGAGGATTTAGACAAACCTCACAGCCCAATGCAGATTTGTTTTCATTGGATGACGGATATTTAAAAGGTTCAAAGGTTATTAAGTTGATGAGGATGGAAAATGTGTGGAATTAAAAGCACGTCTCCACTAACCAGCTGGAAATTTGGCAAATCTGACCTCTAGTACAAGAACGAAGCATGTGCATGATATGTAAGGATGGCTATGCTTTTCAGTCTGTTTCAATAAAGATTAAAAGCGGCATGAATCTCTTCATTAAGTATTTCTTCTGTACGGGCTGTCTGTGGCTACACTTACGTATTCCTGAGGACATGGCGGTGAAGGAAGGAGTGAGAAAAACAACAATGAGCAAGAAACAAACTCACCTTGGGCTGTACCTCCACCTCTACTACTTGGTTCTTGTTCATGCAGTCTTTGACAAAGCCCTCCATTTTGCTGTTGAACTTCATGAAGATCACATATGCTGCGTAGCCTGACAGCAGTGCGATACTTTCCCATATGGAGATGAGGTTATCCAAGAAGAAGATGATGAGCATGATGAGATCCAGGATGTAGAAGGAGACGTCACGAAAGAGTGGCCACCATGTTAGGTTCAGGATCTCCTTGGAGAAGATGGCGCACATCCCAATTACAAAGAGAATATTGAAGACAGCTGAGCCCACAATGGTCCCGATGCCAACGTTGCTGTGTGAGATAAAGACACCGATGATGGACGTGAAGAGCTCTGGGGCTGAGCCGCCAGCCGCCATGAAGGTGGCACCTGCTACGTCGTCCGAAATGGACAGCTTCTCTGTGATGACTGTGAGTGCTGGGACGAAGAACTCATCGCACACTATGGCTAAGGCGATGAACATGTAGATCATGCCGAACATGTGGAGAACTACTGCACCTTGACGTCTCTCATGAAGGCTGAAAATGTCTGGAGGGTACTCCCCTTGGCTTTCATTGCTATCTGCTGTAGATTTCATGGCTATTGGCATGTCGGCTGATACATTGGGGTCCCTCTGGTGATGGGTGAAAAGCAGAGTCCTGTGGGGGGCTAACTGATCAAGACCATCTTGGGGTAGCACTGGCTCACTGAGGCCTCCTGAACTCCAGGTCAAGGCACTGAGGGAGACAGCACTTACGGCCAGCAGGGTGAAGACAAACCCTAGGATCCGCACAGGTCTCAGCTTCCTCTGCACACATCGGTAGCCTTGCCGCTTGCAGGCAGCACCCAATATGGGTGTATCCATGCAGGGTTGATATGCACCCATCGCTGCACAGCACAGTGTCCTCACTCTCGAAGGCTAGGTCAGAAGCAGGGAGAGTGGGCAGATTTTACCGGAGACAGTGCATGGCGTTGTTTTCAGCTTCAAATGAGTTGAAAGGATTCCAGGTACTTTCCAGGATCTGGTTTTCCAAATGATGTCTTCATATTAGCCTCTGTTGGACAAGGTCAGAAGAATCAAAAAATATATGTTACTGCACGAGGAAGGGAAGCCAGAGTGGAGAAAATTCAGTCAAATGAGAGTTAGTTGAGCCAGAGTTAATTCAAATGTATGGTTCTGCCAGTTAATACGTGACTGTACAAAGCTCCACAAAATACAACTGACCAACGAGCAGACCTGAGTAGCACTCAAGTACATTTTCTCCTTTATATGTACTTGAGTATTTTTTTCAATAAATGTACTGCTGAGAGTAGTTGTTTTGCAGAATGCATTGTACACTTTGTACTCAGTTACATTTGGGATGAAAAAAATTGCTTCTACTCTCCTGTAATTGACAAAAACACAAAACCATTTAAATTAAAATGACCTAAATATCAAGATGAATAAACAAGGCAACAAAATGATCAAAAAGGAACAAAAAGACACCCCCCTCACACACACACACACAAAAATCAAAAGAACCAAACAAAAATAGTCAATCAAATTATAAAATGATTGTACACAATAAGTACAAATGACTGAGACAAGCAAAACTGAAGAAAATAAGTAAATTAACAAAACTAAATCAGGAAATTGAACAAAAAATCCACAAAGGAAGCAACAAAATGAGCAAAATCATTATGTAAGTGAACTAAAATGAACAAAATAAGCAGCAAACACTAAACAAAAATCGGGATATGCAAGAAAACAAGTAAAAGTGAAGAAATTGAGCAACATCAGTTAAAAATCCCACATAATGAAGTACGTTTTAAAAAATGAACAAAATAATTAAAATATGAACAAAAATCACTATTTGATCAAAATATGAGGCTGAAATAAATTAGTTTTTTTAATGAGATACTCTTACTTTTAAGTACTGATGTTTATGAGTACTTCTATTTCTACTTAGTGACTACAATTAGAAAGTAACAGTACTTGTTTACTCTACCCCAACACTGCCAATAAAAAATGATCAAAATAACTTCAGACATTCCAAGTGGATTAAAAAAGTGAGGGATACAGATTTTATATCGTGTATCATTGCAAACATATTAATGCAAAAATACATAAATAAACCCTAACCTTGTGTAGTTCCAAATTCCACTGATGTGTGAACACGCAGCTTTGAAAGCAATAAAAGTAGATAAAAAGAGTACTGGGTCTAATTCTATACCACTTGTCACCCTACAAGGTTCCCTATGTCACAGTAGAATAAACCTAAATGTACTGTCGATAAATGACAACTGGCAGATACATTTATAACACATAACATTTTCCATCCAGAGGTCATTACTTAGCCTACCTGGATACAGTACTCATCAGCCTCATTCACAAAAACTAAAAAAAAAACACAACACACCTCCAATACGCACTAAACTTGTCTGTTATTACAGGGTCTGATGCTGATTTATGTCTCGGTTCCACGGTCAACTTCACATTCAGCTGCCCTGGAAAACATCACGAAATGTGAAGGCCGAAGGATATGACTTGGCGGAGGACAATGCAACACGGTAGACGCGAGGACGCCGCCGCCTGATCAAAAAAAAAACACGCATCCTGACCTGTTTGACTTTTCGGTGCTGCAGCCTGTGCCGCCTTTAAGCTGGGAACTCCCGTGCCTGCGTGCCCTTCACTCCCTCCTGCCTTCGCCCTTTCAGCTGGATCATCAGTGACCACACCGAGTAATAACACAACCAAGAGGAGTTTTTCGTGCCGAGGCGCATGACGCGTGGAGAGGCTGCGGTCATGGCTTACCTTTGACAGAGGCGACAAAACAGGCGCACGGCACGGAAGCAGCAGCAGCAGGTTGAAATTTGGAAATCCTCCTCTCCGGTGCACTCTGCCTCTCATTGAGCAAAAAATGTGACTGCTCTGTGTTCTCCGACGACAGAGGAGGAGCTTTAGGCGGAAAAAAACGCTTTTCCAACTGCGCTCACTTCTCTCTCTCTCCCCCTCTCTCTCTCTCTCACAGCAGCAGCATCATGATCCCTCCCGTGTCCGATGTGAAGCAAAAGTGAGGTGGTTGAAAATACTAACGTGTCAGAATATTGTGCCGGGCTGGACCACGTGACCGGGTGGTTTATTAAGAAAGCCAGGTGAGCTGCAGACAGCGCAGCCGTTTTTTCCCCGCTGGGTGCACGCGGTGGGGGCTTTGGTGATGTTGCGTTTTGAGGGAGGAGGAGTTGCCGTGGTTACACAGCAAAGGATGGATTTCCACAGGTTTTTTAAATCATTATTCTTGTGATGACGAACATTTGGAGTCGCTTCAGCTCCTCTGCTGATTTATGGGTCATTTCAAGGTCACAGTCATTCATCCAGAGAACACTTGTAGGATTTATAAAAACAAATGGCATGTCTATGGCAGAATCACCCCTCCTCAACATTACTTTTTAAATCTAGATTAGTCACTTTTGCGTCTTGATCTGTTTTGTTCACTTCCTTGACTATTTGGTTCTGTATATAGATGAAATATGTCTGAGGGCTCTAAGAATAATGTTACAACATCAAAATTCCCACTCAAAGACAAAAAAAAAACAAAACACATAGCCTTTTTTTAGATACACGGACTTGGATATTTCTAATGTCACACAGCCACTGTTTTCAGTCTGTCCTCCAGAACTGACTTGCTTATTTTTTTTCAGATTTTCTGGGTTGTTGTGTCCCTGTTTGCACACTTTTTCATCATTTGCTCAGTTTTGCCTATTTTCTTGATTATTTTGCTCATTTTTGGTTGCCTTCCAAAACATACACAGAAAAGGCACCAGCTGATAGATGAACTATTCATCAGAACTAAGAAAATGCTCCCACATTGTCCATATGAATCAAACACACCTGGATATGCATATGTTTATTTAATTTAAAGGCACAAGTGGGAGATTTAGTATTAAAACATCACCCACTTTACACACCTTGCTTAGTTTTCAATAATACCTTGTCATCATCTAACATGTCCATCACCCCCCCACCCCCACTCCATGTCAAATAAAGCTCCCAACCACTTCACATTAATCGACAGACCACACCCTGTTGAACAGACACAGACATGCAATGTCGACACAGTGTGACAGAGTATGCGTGACATTAATGGCCTGGTGCTGTATAATAAATCAGGATTCACTGATCTCATTAAGTGGCTCATCTCTGTCCTTCTCCTCGCGATCTTCACTGTAACTGTGACCTATAAATGTTCAATGTGACTCAGAAACAACATAACTTACCAAGCAAATGAGCTGAGTTTCAAAGTGCCTTTACACCTGTCTGCAGTAGAGCTGGTGGGGTTATTGTTTTCAATCCTGGGTGAATGTGAAGAGCATAGCATCTTCCATTTTTGTGAGTACAGAGTCTAACAATACATAGGGGTTGTGGAGATGTGATGAGCCAGGTAGCAATTATGAAAGTGTATCATTGCTATTAAATTCCAATAGAATATGGGCTTGACAGGTCAAAGTCAAGGTCGCACACTCACCATATGGATAATAACATATTTTGACACAGATATTGCACTTTATAGCTGTGGTTACCACCATCACCACTATTATGATCTAGTTTAATAGACTGCATTACAAGCAGTATTTCATATAGCTGAGTTTTGGATTAAGAAGCTGTTGGACTTACAGCTCATGCAGCTGTTTCCCCCAGAATCAAACTGAACTGAACCTCTGGTCTACATAATATAATGTTGCTTCAAATGAAATGACAATGCACAGGACAGTTGAAACTCCACCTTGCAAAGAGGAAACCCTACATGAACCAGATCCAGAAACGCAGCTGCCTTCCCTGGGGCTCAGCTCATTTAAGACGGACTGCGGCAAAGTGGGAAACTGTCCGGTGGTCTGATCAGTCAAAAATTTTAATTCTTCTTGGAAATCATGGACTCTGTGTATTTTGGGCAAAAGAGAAGAAGGACGATTCAGCTTGTTATTGGGCTCGCAGCTCAATAGGTGACATCTATGTACACAGCATGGGTTAACCTGCACAATTGATGCTTTTTTTAAAGCTTTTTTAAAGTGCACTTTGAGGCTTTGGACATACAAAAAGCACAGTTTTGTAAAAATTGCAACTGTAATCCAGTACCCTAAGCCCCCACCCCACCTCTTATACAGGCCAGCTCCCAGCAAATAAAAAATATAGACAAACACTTCAAGAATCACAATACAAGCACACACAAAAGAAGGAGAGAAGGAAAAAAATCATTTTTCAGTCTTCCTCTGAGTCTTGAGGGGATCTACCGGTACTACGTGAGCTTGTGAGTTGCCGAAATAGATCCCAAGTGTTTTGATTTGCATTTGTAGAACCCTTAAGTTATTTCCGGAAACATTAATGCTTAACAATATACTCAAGGTCTTGTTTATTTCTATAAGACAATGCCAAACCACATTTTGTACATATTCCAACAGTACGGATCTGTAGTAAAAGAGGTGTAAAAAAAGGTGTTAAACTGGCCTGCCTACAGTCCTGACTTGTTACGTAGCTGTTGAAAATATTTGGTGCACTATAACATTTACAATACCTCCAAGAAGACGCCAGGTCACTGAGCAGCTGAAACTCCAGCACTAGGAAAAATGGGAAAACATTCAACTTTCCAAATTAGAGTTTCCTTGGAGTTGCTGGCATGAAGTTCAAACTGTATATGTGAAAAAAACTAGCACAGTTTTTAGCTTCAACATTTGATTTGTTATCTTTGTGCCTATTTTCATTTAACTAATGTTTTGCAAATCATCACATTTTGTATCTATGTACAGTTTACAGCAGCTCCACTTTTTTGGAAACATGGTTGTAAATAGCTGATCTGTTCTTTTAAACTGTCTGCTCAGTGCACATCATCATCATCCTGCGGTCAAATCAACACCATGTGACCCCTTCTCTTCATATGTGTCAATATTTTTGCCTATCAAATGAAATCCCGTCCCGGAGCTGTCAGCTCTTTTTAAACAATGGCCCCCTCTCTGACCACAGCACCACCCCAGGCCTGATCTGGCTTCATTTCCAGCATAAAAGTGATGACTTGTCACAGATCATGTGGTGGTGAGGAAGGGGGAGGGGGGATTTGGAGGGGTGACGGCTGCAGTTGTTTTGATTTGTCTGAAATCTGTGCTGTGACAAAACAACAGAAATTTCCATGCTGGCCCTGCCCTCCGTCTGACCTACCCTCGCTTTGGCCAGGCGACTAAATCCAACCCTTTGTGTCCCACATAGTTGTATGGATTTGTCAGCAATGGGGCAGGAGTGGAGGGGGACAGATAGGGCTGTGATAACAAGTGTGGTTTTCCGGTGCAGAGGAAGAACGACTGACTAAACCAAGGTACTGACTGAGCATCTGATCAACAGGAATCAGACAGCAGCCGTTCAAAGGCAAAGTGCAGTAAACGCTGCACCCAGTGAACCTGAGTAAATGATGTTAGTCTTTTTCTTAATTTCTTACTTAACTGTTTGTTCACTTCACTTTTTAAAGCTTTATTTTTGGTCTTTTGCTTTTATTGATAGATTCAGTGAAGAGAGGCAGGAGGGATAGGAGAGAGACTGGGGAGTGGCATCCAGCAGGGGGGCCTTGAGCCCGGGATTCAAACTCGCTCCGCTGTGGTGGGCCAGAGCCATGTGGGTGCACAGTGTGCCTTACAACCTTAGCACCCCCTTCATTTCTCTTCAAATTCCACACTATTTTGTTAATTTATCTTACTTTTGCTTATTATTTTGCTCATTTCCTTGATTCTTTTGATAATGTGTCTGATTTTTTTTCATTGTTTTATCCATTTTCTTTATTATTTTGTTGATTTTTGTAATTTTTCCAATCGTTTCATGCATTATTTAATTTGCTTTATTTTACTCGTAGTTTGTCAATTCTATTTATTTAGTTTATTTTCTTGATTTTGTTCTTTTTTCATTTTATTTTTGTTTTGATTTCCTTGATCACTTTGTTTGTTTGTTTTCATTTCCGTGAATTTTTTTTTTTTCAATTTTTGTTCATTTTTTTCTAGACTCCATCCATCATCATCCGCTTATCCTGGTCAGGATCACGGAGGCAGCAGCCTAAGCACAGAAGCCCTGACTTCCCTCTCCCCAGCCACCTCCTCCAGCTCCTCTGGGGGGTCCCCCATGTGCTCCCAGGCCAGCCGAGGGTCATAGTCCCTCCAGCGTGTCCTGGGTCTGCCCCAGAGTCTCCTCCCGCTTATAGCAAGTTTTGGCAAACAGGGATTGAACCACCCAGGCCCCTGCCCTTAGTTGCCACCCAAACCACACAGCATTGGACCCTTATGACTTTTTCTGCAGGTGGTGGGCCCACACAAAGGCATAGTCATCAGGGTCTTCTGAATTGTTCTTGCCTTGGGAGACCCTACCAGGGGTGAATTGCCCCCGACAACAAAGCTCCTAGGATCACTCAGACACGCAAACCCCACCACCACGGTAAGGTGGCGTTTCAAGAAGGGGATTTTTCCTGACTATTTTCTTTGTTTGTCCTCATTTCCCTTCGAGTGTTTTCTGTTTTTATTTTGCTTCTTTTTTTTGTTAATTTTACAGATAATATGGTTGTTTTCGTCATGTTGTTTCGTATTTTGTTCATTTTCTTGATTATTCTGTTCAAATGTTCTGATTGTTTCGTGAATTGCATTATTCATGATTTCATTTTTAATTTCTTTATTTTCTCAATGAATTTGTGCATTTTCTTGATCTTGAGTTCATTCTTTCATTCCCCTTTTATTATTTTCTACATTTTAATGATTATTTTGCTCATTTTCCTTCATTTTGCTTCTACTTTTGTTCAGTTTATTGATTATTTTGTCAAGTTTTCTTTATATTGATTCTGCTTTTTTAAAGTTTTCTCCACTTCACTTCTAATGTTTGATTTATTGATTATTTTGCCAAGTTTTCTCTGTGTTGCTTCTTGTGTTGTTCATTTTCAAAATTTTGCTTCAAATTTAATTTATTTATATAGTTTATTTTGTTGAATTTTGCTCACTTTTCTGCTTAAATTGTTCATTTTTTAGTCAAAAAACAGAACAAATCAAATCACAGTGTTCGGCTCCAGTCTGAACTTTGTTTTGATCAAAAGTGAACTTTGCCCTTGCAGGACAGTTTTATGAAAGGAATAATGGAACTGTGACATGATGTTTTGTAACTACTGTATGTCTGTGTGGAATTAGTGTTGGATGCTTCATATTAGACCCCACACGCACACCACCACCAAGATCAATCTGCACAAAGAGGCTTCGATAGACCACCTGCCCTTTCAACACATGTCATCAGCTTAACTACATGGGAACACTCATCAGTGCAATGCACAGAGAGGGAATCAACGACAGTGAATCACTGTATTCAAAGATAAAAGGTCTGTATGAGGTTTAGGAACACAGAAACACAGTGGTTCAAAGAAAAATGGAAGAAGCTGCTTTAGTGGAAAACGGGGTGCAAGGAATTTTCTCTGCAGCGATAACTCTAAAAGTGATCATCTCAAAGGAAGATGGATCATTAAGAGGAGGAGCTGATTAGAAATGAATATGAAAGTGAGAGCAGGTAAAATACATCATAACGTAGTAAAGTCATACACTTTTAGAAGCTACATTTTTTAGAACTTATGTGACAATAGATATCATTCATTTATGTCCATAGTGCGTTTTGATACGTGCATCAAATGCAACCCCTACTCTAAGGCATTTAGATTCTTTTAAATCCATAGAGGGTGATATTATCCAAATCTAATCTTATCTGTCATTGAAGCTCTGTTACCTCTGCCATTGCCTTATTGCATGTTACTGTATACAGTATTCTGTATATATGTGTTAATGCTGTCTATAATAAAATATAGGGCACAGTATCTTTTTATTTATGTATTTTTTTATTTTGTCTCTCCTCTGTCCACTAACCCCAGCCGGTCGAGGCAGATGGCCGCCTACCCTGAGCCGCTGATTCTGCTGGAGGTTTTACTCTTCTGTTAGAAGAAGTTTTTCCTCCCCCCTGTCGCCCTTGGCTTGCTCTCGGTGGTT
>JAQQAE010008797.1:0-14997 GCA_029823295.1 Pseudamia nigra | reverse complement strand
TGGTTCATTTTGTTGCTTATTTTGTTGGTTTTGCAGGACGACTGTTCATTTTTCCTTCACATTTGTTCATTTTTCTTGGTTATTTTTGTTCAACTTGTTCTTTGTTCATTTTGTGGATAGTTTTGCTTATTTTTGTGCAGTTTTTTGATATAGATGATTATTTTGTATCATTTTATGAATAATTTTGATCATTTTCTTGGTTACTTTTGTTCAGTAAGAAGATAATTTTCATCCTTTTTTTCTTCAGTGTTGTTCATTGTTTTCATTTTTAAGTCATTTGTTTGTTTTGGTGATGATTTTGTTCCTTTTTTCCACATAACACATTTTCTCTTTATAAATATATGACGAAGGGTCAATTTGACCTAAATACCACACGTGGGTTAATGATGATGAAAACGTGTCTCAGGTTAAACCTCTGTGAAACATTGACTTACACTCACTTTAAGTAAGTGCATCATTTAAAAAACAAAAATACTGTATACAACTCAAAGATAGAAAGAAAAGGAAGACATTACATTTATATAACTTGTTAACTTTGTTTTCATTGTTTTATTCAAATCAGCTCATTTATTGGATTATTTAGCTAATTTTTATTCATTTTCTTGATTATTTTGATCATTTTTTATTTTGATACTTGACCATTTTGGTTCATTTTGTCAATTTTTTTTTCAATTTCCTTGAGTTTATTGATTTTCATCTTCATATTTCCTGGTAATTTTATTTTTTTGGTTATTTTGTTAATTAAAATTTTTGTCTATACTATTATTGTACGCATTCTCTGAAGCAGTTTGTGAATTTTTTTATGTCCTTTGGTGTGATTAGTGTCAAAGTGTTAGCAGATCTTTGTGGATGGACAAATAAATTCTGGTTCCTTTGCCAACCGTGGTTGCCCTAGTTATGTTACGTGGCCTTGAGGAATGACATAATGTTGGGGGCTCGTCCAAGATTTCAACCCATACCCCTCCCCCTGGAAATAGTATCAAACCTAGAAAACAACAAATACACTTGTATTTTGAAGTAAAATTAAAAAAAAGTGTAAAATATTCTCTCCCACCCATGAAACAATATGAATTCTGGGTCGTTTGGTCCTTGTAGAGGCTCAGTGCATGATTCCAAGTGTAGATGTGAGTGGAAACAAATCTTTGTCAACACATCAACAACTTTAAACCAGAAACCAGGTGAGGAAACCGAATGTCTCTATGAGACCTGAGCGTGAACGTCACTCCAGCGGAACCGGTGTTGAGTTCCACTTGTACTCAGAAGGTAGAATTTTGAAGTTTCTGGTCAGAAATTTCAACTGGAAGGCCCCCTCAAGTCGGAATTTCAGTTTGGAAAGTCAGAGCAGCCTCACCAACCCTGACTTTACATTTCAGCAAGGCTACCACTCATTTTGTTTCTAATTTCTGTTGTATTTGTTTTATATTACTAAGTTGCGTCTTCCCTGTAGTTCTGTGTTCTACGTCTCTGTTCTACGTCTTGATGTCCTTCTTGTGTGTTTGCTGGTTGTGAATCGGTCCAGTGTCTGTGTTGTTTGTTGTTCTATCTCTACTCTTTTCTTTTGTCTCCTCTGTCCACTAACCCCAACCGGTCCAGGCAGAGGGCCGCCTACCCTGAGCCACTGGTTCTGCTGGAGGTTTTTGTCGCCGATTAAAGGAAGTTCTTCCTCCCCCGTCGTCCTTGTCTTGCTCTCGGTGGTTCTGTTAGGTTTACTCTGTATAGTCATGAGGTCTCGTGCTTGAATTGTGAAGCGACTAGAGATAACTGTTGATTATAATTGAAATAAATAAAACTGAATTGAATATTAGGTGACACGGTGGTGCAGTGGGTAGCACTCATGCCTCAACAGCTAGAAGGTCCTGGGTTCAATCCCAACGCTGGGTAGCAGGGCCCTTCTGTGTGGAGTTTTCAATTCAATTTTATTTGTATAGCACCAATCATAATCACAGATTATCTCTGTGCGTCACAATTCAGAGGCCGAGACCTCATGACTATACAGAGAGTAAACCCAACAGAACCACCGCGAGCAAGACAAGGACGACAAGGGGAGGAAATATTTCTTTTAACAGAAGAAGTTTGCATGTTCTCCCCGTGTCTGCGTGGGTTCTCTCCGGGTTCTCCAGCTTCCTCCCACAACCAAAAACATGCACTAGGGGTTAAGTGAATTGGTGACTGTTAATTGTCCATAGGCATGAATGTGAGTGTGAATGGTTGTCTGTCTCTGTGTGTGTCAGCCCTGTGATGAACTGGTGACTCATCCAGGGTGAACCTGCCTTCACCCTAACTGGCTCCAGCACCCCCCCGACCCTTACAAGGATTAAGGGGTAGAAAATGAATGGAGCTGAATATTACATCAGTCACACATAGTGCTGTTCATTTATTCACTGCATGTTCCTACACTATGTAGATGTGCAAAGTACCCTACAGAGTTGGTGTCACTTAGAAGGCACACGAGTTTGAAGTTGTCTTTGCTCGGAATGAGCCGGTTTTCCAGTGCACATCCATGTGTTTCTGCGTTTGCAGATGCAACTTTACGTCACTCCCAGTTCTGAGCCAAATGGAAGGCACCGCGGATCATGTGACAAATCACCGAGCAGATTTCTAATAACGTAGCATGTGTTCAATGCAAACTGGGTGACTTACTGAAGCCGGGTCCTCCGGGTCCTCCGTGTCCATGTCCCGGGTCTCGTGGTCCTTAAGAGATAAAAACAGATATTAGTTGTGGAAAATCAACGTGTCACAAACACACTTTACACAGACTGTGCATGTTATTTTTAACTAGTGTTTGTTGTTGGATTGCCTAAAGGCGGCCGTCGGTTCACGTCCCCGTCAAACTGAGCCTGTCATCATTCCACTTCATCTTTCATGATTATAAACCACAAAATGAAATGAGTCACTGACGTATTGTTGAATTCCCAGAAGTCGTCCAAACCAGATTATCTACAATGTCGGCACGCTGTTTGCCATTTGATAAAAGCCGCCACACACTGCTGTCAACAAACCATTTGTTTGATTTCCACGTGCAAACAGGCCCAGGTTTACGTTTCTGCCGAACCACCACAGTCAGGTTCGTGACGTTTTTTCAAACAGTCCACAGTTCACACATTTTTAATGGCACATTAAATCTCTTTTCACACGAACCGTAGCAGATTTTGGAACCAAGTCCAACTGATTGCGACACAAAGCTGGTTTTGAGTCCGTTCACACCCACACGGTGGCATTTGTGCCTTTGTCAGCGCTGGATTCCGAGAACCTGCCCCACCAAACATCTCTGAAATACCAACATTTTTGTTGCTGCCATTTTTCCGTCCACAGTTCTGCACCATTAACCCTTTCACACTGAAACGGTCAGTGTTGAGGATCCCAGAGGTTTTTTCCAAAATGCTTTTGTGTATTTTCAGCTGTCATTTTTATTTTTTTTGGCAGCTTCATAAGTATCATCTTCTAGACGTGGAAACAATCCCCGTCGTTCACCTCGACCTCTGTCACTCATAAAGACGGCATCTCCACCTGCACACGTGGCTGGATGTGAAGGTCACTGACCAGGCAGATCAATAGTTATCAATACTGTGATATTTTATCCAGTCATATTGAACAATGCTGATGGTTTTTATTAATGATGATTGATTTTTTTTTCACATCATTTCGTCTCACATCGTTTTTATCTTTAGTTTAATCCTTTGCATCTTTTATGTCTATTTGAGTTTTTTACGCTGTTTTTGTTGTTTTGGCGTGTGGCATAATAATCAGAACTCAAATTTTATTCATTTGATTTGTTGTTTTTCCAAAATAAAATCAAATGAAAACATTTGTAACACTTTTTTTGTCTTTGAGTCTTTCTGTCATTTTTTTCACCCATTAGTCCATTTTTCGTGACGGTTTTGACTTTCACGCCGTCTTTCTCTTCTAGACCATTTTCTTGTTTTACGCGATTTCCTTCTCGCATGTTTTACCTTGTTTTTGTCTCACTGCAGAATTACTATCACTAACTACAAACATAAATTAAAACCTGATTTCTACTGAACACATGATGATGATCAACACTCAGTTTGAGTGGGTTTTTTTTCCTGTAAAATAAGTCAAATTCTCTGATTTCACCTTGTAAAATGTGAATATTTTGAGGTTTCTTTCGTCCTCCGTGACAGTATCTGAACATCTTTGAAGGCATCATCTTGGCCTTTGAGAAACACTTATTCACAATTTGTTTCACTGACCAAACGATTAAGTTCGTTAATTAAAAAACACTTGCGACTGAAAATACTTATGCGCTGCAACTCTTGCGTTGAGTGACGACACGCCGCTCTATGTTGAGATTTCAGAATTAACCTGAAAACCCTCTGTGTGTTTGCAGCTGCCATTCTCTTGTAGCTGCTGCTCGACTGGCAGCTCGGTGTCGACCAGCTCGTTGACGTGCAGACCCATCTCGACACAATCCCCGTCCTTCAACGCGACCTCTGTGACTCTTCCTGCACACGGACGCTCAGTTCTCACGACAACACGCTGTGCAGCGACTGTGAAACACACACACACCTGTTCTATGACAATGACCTCTGAGTGGGAGTAATGGATCTACTTCAAAGCTGACAGATCATGCCACACGGTGCAGTGAACACAATAGCATTTTAAAGCTTGGCATGATTTCAAGCTCAGTGACATGACGTTTATCTGACAGGAAGCTTTCATTTTCTACTGTTCGGCTTTTAAAAAACCATCTCAGTGACTGTCGCCTTATTTTGAGTTTAACAGCCTTATTTAAAGCCAGACTCACACCACTGGTGCAACTTAAAACACTGATGAATTAAGTTCTAGAGTTTATGTTAATTATTCTGTCGTGTGTGGTCACATGCAACATTTGCTGCCTCCTTTTCCACATGTTTCTGTGGTAAATTGAAGAACCATATAATTTTTTGAAATAAACTTTCAAAGACTGCTTTGGCAAATACCGAAATTCATGTCAAAATAACTTTTGGCCCTGACTGTGAAAGTAACATACAAGAGCTGAGTGATGTGACCAAAAGGTTTTCAAAACAAAAACGTGAATAATTATCACGATAAAAACTAGATCTGAATTTTAGTCATGTTTACAGTAGGGCTGTCAAATGATTAACATTTTTAATCTGATTAATCGTGCAAATGGATTAATATGGATTATTGCTTTAATTTTGACAGCCCTAGTTCACAGTTTAACTTTTGGTCCTGAGTGAAGGTCAAAGACACCTGGATGGTTTGTGACGTTTTAAAGGTGCAGTCTGTGATGTTGACATACTAGCTGGTAACTGACCTATGTGGCGGACAGATGTAAATGATTAAACAGACGACCTGCCGCCAACTTAAAGCCTCACAGTTGTCAGTCTAGTATGTCTGTTTTTACCTGTAAACATGTTGACAGAATCTGAAATGCAGGCTTGTCTGTCCTCGCTCATCCTGCGCTTAGGTAAGCTATCGATGCTAGCTCTGTAGCAGCTATAGCCACTACCTCTGTTTTCAACTCTGCGAGTGAGCGCATGTGCACATGCACCTATGACATCGTCAGCTGTGCAGACTGGCAGGTCAAGCTAATCATTTACAGCATACTGCTACAAACCACCAGCTAGTTTGTCAATGTCGTAGACTGCACCTTTAATTTACTGGTTAAAAAAAGTACGACTAAAGCAAAAAGACAAAGTCTGACATGTAAGACACGAAATGAGTAAAATGACAAAAGACACAAAAAGGCATGAAAGATGCAAAAACACAAAACGGTGTAAAAATCAAAATGACATAAAAGACAAAGTAGAAAATCATGTAATATGTTCAAAAAGACAATGTAAAAGTCTAACATGACGCACAATGACAAGAAAAAAAAAGGCTAAAATAAAGTGAAAGGTGTGAAAGGAAACATTTTCTCCCTATTTTTTTTCTTTTAAATGAATATAGTTTATTTGGTTTAGTTTCATTTAATTATTATCGCAATCAATCATCAGCATTTAACATTGCAATACAGCACATACCACAGTAACAATAATTATTGATCTATTGCTCAGATCTATTGGTTTCTTTTTTATGTCACAGGTGTAACAGTTTTTCTCATTAAACGTCACTGAACACGATCAATGGACCTTTTTCAGCTGCACTAGTTTTAAATATAAACCATAGGTTCATAAAAACACCATGAAGCTAAATATAATAAGGTCTAAATAACACACACAAACATAATGACACACAGTCACACACTAATTAAAGTGATTCATCTGACAGAGCCACAATAACAGCCTTCCTGTGTTTTTTCTCTTTTTCTGTGCAGTGGAAAACAGATCCTGTTACTGCTGATGTTCCACACATGCAATCAAACCAGTTTGGACAATTCCAAGCGGAGACTTCATTGCACCCCTTTATTTCTGGTTTATTACAACCCCTGAACGTGATCATCCTGTTGTCATTTAGTCACGAGTCAGCACGGCGTAAAACACCCAGCGCTGTGCTGCTCAACGGAAACGTCCCGCCGTCGGGGGGGATTTGTGGGTTTTTTTGGTTTCACATTTGCCAGTAGTTCAGTGTCACTGAGACTCAGCTATGACCCATCACAGAAATGTGTCGACTCAGTGGAACCACTTACAGAGTCATGACAAGCAGTCATAACATTTCTTTTTCTAAACGTCAATCCAGTGTTTTAGGTGGTATTTTAGAATAACAGGACGTATAAGAATGAAAACAGAGCTTCTTTTATGTATATTGAATGAAGAAAGCCAAAAAAACTGACAAAAAATAATCAAAAATCAATCAAATAGATGAAAAAAAAATCATCAAAATGTACAACAATAAACCAACATTCTGGTGGCTGCCACTAGCCTCCTCATTTCTGTCTGTTAAGGTTTTGGCCTTGATTTATGAAGCACCTACAGATAATGCTGGACTATGACCAACACTATGTAAATGCAACTGGATCGAATCAAGTCATTTGACCTTTGACTTTTACCTTAAGGCTTAAGGTCACACATTTTAGAACATGATCAAGGTCTGACCAGATCAGTGGGCGATGGCCGAGGCCGGACCCTGGCGCTGATGTGGAAATAGCTTCAAGTTATACAACTGCTGGTATCCCAAAAAAGTCAAACCATCATTTTCTTCAGGTTTATAGGCTGATTTTTGCTTCTGAAAGAAATTTAAATAATCAGTCAATTATGGTTTGAAATAATTCAGAAAAGAAATAAGTGTTGCAAAATAAACAAAAATGTTAAGTGACAAAAAACGTTCAGTGGGTTCAAGGCGTTCATGCCATAAATATAAGAAAACAAACCAGACTAAAGACGAGGGTCTGACAGGAAGGAAAACTGTCGCCACATTACAGTGGATGACCTCGTTTACTTGTACGGAGCCTTCTGATTGGTACTTTGTCAATAGCCTTTTGGTCGACTTCCACCCAAAGCACTTTGGTAACAGACACTAACAAACTCAACAACAAGTAACAAAAACAATCCAAAAAATTGATAAAATAATGACCAAAATTAGCAAAACACTGTAGAAAACACTGGTGACAGCAGTGATACCCCTCAGCCTCCACCTGTAACCATGGCAACGACAAGACGCCTTCAGCCTAGAGGCTGAGGGGTAAAAACGAGCAAAAATGAACTTAAGATAAGAAAACAATCAACATAATCAACAGTGAATAAAAAGTGAAAAAGTCAAGTCTGGCAAAAATAAACAAAAATGAACAAGAAAAAATTGAAAGACACAGAACAAAATGAATAGAAGTGAACCCGTGTTTTCAGATTCACAGAACAAGACAAGCTCCAGATCCTGATCCGGTAAAGTTCAGACACCGTGATTCTTCAATTCCAAACCATAGCAGAGCAGTGGCTGAGGCTGCAGCGCCCTCTAGTGGAGACCTGTGTGGTTCTGCCCTCCTCACAAATTTGACTTGACATTTACACGTGTTCACCAACTCAACACACTACGGTTCACACCCCGTCGTCTGCTTTTCCCCGTGACGAGCACCATAACGCCGTTGTCTGAACACTTTCGAAGCCCCCTCCCTTTAGCTCAGACTGTCAACAAACCTTTGTGCTAAGGTGCTTTTGGTTTTTGTCACTTACCACCAAACTTATTGAATCCTCCGCGATCGCCCATTCTGATGGAGAGGAAGAGAAAAACATTGAAGGGCTGGTGCTCACAGCGGTTTCTCTCTTTGGGTTGTGGGTTTTTGGTGGTCTCTCCATGAAACCCACCCCTCTTTATTTCAAAGTAAACCTCTAATTAATACGACTCAGCTGAAACGTGACTCTTATCTCATCAATAAGACCCAGACCTGGAAACCTCTGACCCCAGGACAGGGCTTTTCTTTTAGGTCTCACACATCTTTTACTCTCAAAACAGATTTCTCCAAAAATTATTACTAATGTTGAATACTTTTGTTTTTCCATAAACTCCCCAATTTTTGTTTTCATTTGTTTACAAGAGCTGGGTGATACAGGCAAAAATATTCTCATTCTAAAAGTTTCCATATCAGGCCACATCAATAATTATCCCAATAAATGTCAAACCTTCATTTTATTCAGGTTTATAGGCTGGTTTTTGATTCTGAAAGAAATGTAAAGAAATCCATTACTTATGATTTGAAATAATTCAGAAAAGAAACAAAACAGAGGTGTTGTAAAATAAACAAAAATGTTAAGTGACAAAAACAAGATGACAAGAAATAAAAAGATAAATGTTCATAATAAACATAAAAGACAGAAACAGATGCAAAAATACATAAAAGACAAAATTATGTGTGAGGTGGAAAAATATGACAAAAGATTCCAAAGGAGAACATTGTAAAAGAAACAAAAAAGATGGCAAGACTAAAAATTGTGTAAAAGACAAAAAAGACAACGTTTTATCTCATGATTCTTACACCATTAAATCAAAATACAACCCTGTTTGTAAAAAGGTTGAGTTGCTGTGTCGAACGTAAATAGAAATAGAATGGGATGATTTCAAAGGCCAGTCCAGCACCAGGAGTCTCTCACTACAGAGCCATGCTGTTAGAAAACATGTACCATGTGGCTTGACATTGTCTGGGTAAAATAAATAAGACCTTCAATGACAACGACGGCATCTACACGGAAGCGTATGTTGAACTAAAATGTGTAGATGTTGTTCAGGATTAATACTGCCATCACCGATGTGCTTAAAATGCTTCTGCAAAGTGAAATATGCACCTTCAGCAGCTTGCCATAACTGGATGGCGAGCTGAAGCTGCATATTTCACGTTGTAAAAGCGTTGAAGTCCTGTTCTCTGTGGCAACAACAGCACAGGTTCATAGGTAATGAAGTACTTAGAGGCAGTGAGAAATTCTGAATGACGGAAGAAAAAAGAGAAGTCCAGTAGAGCAAGTATACATCCCTGAGGAACTCCACACATGAATCAAATGTGCAGGTTACCCATGTCATGGGCACTCATGCGCCCCCATACCATCACGGACTCTGATAACAAGCCGGATGGTCCCTCTCCTCTTTCTCGCAGAGCACATGGCGTCCACGATTTCCAAAAAGAATTTCATATGTGAATTTGTCAACCATATTTTGGAAGTGTTCCTGAGCTCATTCAGTGATGTCCACGACAGAATCATGTCTGTTTTAATGCAGTGCAGTCTGCGGTGTGTGTGTGGGGGGGGGGCAAAGATCATACTCATCCAGTCTTGTTTTTCAGCCTTGTATTTGTATTATGTACAAGTACATTGTATATGTACAATGCACTTGTATGTTGTATTGTGTATGTACAACATACATTATGAACTGCAGAAAATTACACCCACAGATTCTTTACAACTTCACTTGGAGAAACATCATTGTCCAAGAAGCCACGTAACGACAAACGTCAACGACAAAGTCAGATTTGGTGAATATAACTGCAGCACTTTTACTACTATAGGTCACAATAGTTTTTTACGCATTTCACAACGTCTCAGGTCTTTTCTGGCCACTGGCTCAATGTTTTGAAAAGTGTTGCCATTTTCTGAAATTCAATGAAATGCCTGTTTTAACATCTGCCATGCGTCTTATTTTCAATTAAATGTGCCTTTTTGAAAATCATCACATTGTGTTTTTATGCACTGTTTTCACAGCAGCTCAACTTTTTTGAAACAAGGTTGTAAATCAAATGATTGTGGAGTTCTTCAGACTGCAATCCTATGATTAACATGCTAAAATATGTACCATTTAAACCAGGGGTGCTCACACTTTTTCAGCATGCGAGCTACTTATAAAATGACCAAGTCAAAATGATCTACTGACTACAAAAATGCAAAACACATATTTATTGATAAATATATTGAGAATTCTTTATATGTATAATGTATGTTGATGTACGTTGCATAACCACATGAGCCAATATTGCACAACACGATTAACTATGTCGATTTTTTTGTCATTACCCGAGTTTACTGTGATCACTTGCACTGACTGGAATCAGCCAGGGATGCATAGTCCAGACCGTAGCTGCTAACAGCCCCAACAGTCCCAAAATGCCACTGCACAGTTCCCTTTTTTAGTTTTGCAATGATAGACTGGCAGAAAAAAGTCCTCCTCCCATTCTGTATGAAAGTGATAAGTTTTTGTCTTGTTCCTTGGTCCAGCTCCCCCACTCATTTTTATACCTTTCTTAAGTTTAAGAGAAACAAAAAAAGGGCTAAAAATTGGAGGTAACTCGCTATCTAGCTTGTTAGTTTTGCTGCACCTAGCATAGGTCGTTTGCGCAGTGACCTAAGTGTCAGAAAAAGTCAGATGCCATGTGACTGGCTACCCTGTAAATCAATCAAGTGACAGGATGGATGATAGTCTTTTAATGTCATGCGATCCACTCACACTACCTTTGTACTGAGCACCCCCGATTTAAACGTACAGAAGTAGAATGAAGTCAAACACCCAGCTCTATGTTTTACCTAGGCGGATTCTATTTACGGTTTGTGGACTCCCCCCAAATGAAGCGGCCTGGAGAGAGACAGGGTAAAGCCTGGATTCAAACAGAAGATTCAAACAGCGATTAAAGCAGATATGACACAGTGAACCTGTGGAGGCAGGCGGGGAAGGCGGTGACAACAGGTGACAACAGCAGGTGATGAAATGCTTCGTGTTAATGTGCGGCTGAAAGTTGACGCCACCTGGGACACGATAGGTTTAGGTCGTTTCACACACAAACACTTCGGTGGAGAAAACACTAGGATGTGTGTGGGTTTCAGTGTCAAATTAGCTGAAGTCTTCACACTGTTTTAACCCTGAATCCCAAATATTACAGGTAGACACATACAGTGCCCTCTACTGGTAGATTTTACTCTGGTTCTGCTTTTTATGCTGCAGGTTATTGTGCTAAAATGTATAATTAGAAAAAGAAACCTTAACACCTTCATAGCAGACAATTGAACAGCACATATTATCAGCTCAAATTAAAGCAGATATGTATTCAGAATACAGTGGAACCCCAGGTAACAAACGCTTCTGGTAACAAAATTTTCAGCTAACAAAGAAAAAAATTGGCCAAAATTTTGTCCTGGCTAATGACAAAAATTGGCGTTACAAAATAAGATAGACCCGGAAGTGAGAGCGCGTGCCGGTCACTTCCGGGATAGACCGGGAAGTGAACCACTGCCCACCCAGATGTAAACAGTCAACACAATAACATATGAAAACTCCCGCGGGATGCAATACAGCCAAATGCTAACCACGAGTAGCTCGATGTCCCTGCTAAAGGGCTGCTCCTTAACAGCGCTGTGGCCTGGGTGACACCATCTGTTGTTTACAACCACTTTCCCAGTACTTCATGCCTCACCGTCTCCTCCGTATATCCGCAGGAATCTCCGGTTTCTTCCCTGAATTCCAGCTGTAGCCTCGTTAGTGTCGTTAGCCTCATTAGCACTTCCGTTTCCCATGATCTCCGATGATAAACATGGTTTAAACCCCTGTTTAAACCGGAGATTCCCGCGGAGATATGGAGGACACGGCGAGGCATGAAGTACCAGGAAAGGAGATGGAGGTTCAAACCATGTTTACTATCGGAGATCATGCAAAACGGACGTGCAAACGCCGCTAACGAGGCTACAGCTGGAATTCAGAGAAGAAACCAGAGATTCCCATGGAGATACAGAGGAGACCGCAAGGCATAAAGCACCGGGAAAGGAGATGGAGGTTCAAGCCATGTTTACCGTCCGAGATCATGGGAAACGGACGTGCTAATGAGGCTAACGCCGCTAACAAGGCTACAGCTGGAATTCCGGAGGCAGACTCAAAAAGTCCCGAAAACAGAGTAAGAAATAGCGCGACAGTCCTCCTGCAGCCCTCCTCATCCTCCGGTAAGTGTCTCTATAAATAATGTTTAGAACTAATTTCATTCATTCCGTTTCAGATAATTAACATAACTTCTTTTTAAAATAATAATAACAAATAAATGTGCACGTACGGGTGTGTTTACATCCTGTATATATGGGAGTTTTCATGGGTCTCAGAACAGATTAATTGGTTTTACATGTATCCTATGGAAAAACAAGCCCCGCCTAACAAATGTTTCACCCAACGAACGTGACGCCGGAGCAGATTCATTTCGTTACCCGAGGTTCCACTGCACTATGTCTAACTCTGAAATGTGCTGAAGGGCAAATGTAAGGAAACAGACTTAAACACATTCTGTTGTGGATGAGAACACACAATGACATGGAAAACTAACTTTTCTACGAGTTCATCACAATTAAGTACATTTAATATTGTAAAACCTCACTGAGAAAAAAACATCAACTTACCAGACCGTGCTTCAAACGTCACTTGTTCTGACTCCACATCTGATCACACAGGTCAGTTTGTTTTTACACATTTTACACTGGTCTTTGTAATTGACTACACCAATCCTGAAGCTGTCTGGTGCATTTTGTGGTTTGTTGTGAGCACAACTCGACCTCGCAGGGGGAAAACGTTCTCCTGCCATTTTCACGCTTTTGCAAATTCCTCTCAGTTGAAAAATGTACAGCTTTTACAGGAAATTCAAAGTCTTTGCAGAGAACCAGACCATGTGACCACAGGTGTCAGGATGCGTTTCTGGGTTCTTAGTTTGCAGCATTTCAGTATTTTTTTTTTTTTTTTGTAACCCGGCATTTAAAACGTCATCTAGACTCATTACAGCTCAACCTTTAATCAATGCACCATGTTCTGTTGTGACGCCGCGTTGCAGTGAGTGTAAACAGGTGTGTTAGATGCCATGGTCTCCTGATTTAACATCATGTGGTTGTGTGTGTGTGGGTGTAGGACACATAAAGCTTAGTGTATAATATAACATACACTATGCACAGCTGATTTATTCAAGGTCAGAGCTTCTTTTTCCCTCCTGTCACTTGCTGCGTCAGGGAAGTGAAGCAGACTCATCTACTCACTCTTGTGTCGGCAGCTTTCAATGATTTGTTTATTTTCAGAAAACCTGACCCGTGTTTGGAAAAATGATACGATTTCTTTTTTTTTTGCCTCAGCATCCTCTATTCCAGGAGATTATTCCAGGAGAATAAGGAGATTAGAGAATCTCCTCATTCCAGGAGATTAGAGATGCTTCCTTACACTTCAGCTCATAAACATCGTTACCCTGACCCCCCCCCCCCCCCCGGGGAACCACTCCCTACTGTGCACAGAGAAGGAAGTGAGATACTTCACACCTACTGTGACCATTAGCTCTGAAAAGTACAATCACATTCCCAGTTTTCTAGACTTGGCCGATGCTTTATTGTTGACGCCTGTTTCCTTTCAGTCGGTATTTTATGAAATAACCTGAATTTTGTTTCTGAGGTTCCTGTCCCGTCACTGTGGGGTTTTGTACGACGTTAATTCAAATCTGTTCCAGCAGTTTCTGTTATGATTGACTTCTTATGCCTTTGCTGTATTCCATGACTGCAGTCTCAGTACAAGCTTCCCCCTCATGTGTCATTACAGCCATTAAACCCAGTTCATACTGTCACACATTTATCCAGAGCAGGGATCCGTCTGAACTCACTTCAGTCTGTGTTAGATTCTCACAAACACAAACACCACCTCGGTGTTTTTACGTATTAACTGAAGCTGGTTTTGTTTCTGACACCAAAAACTTTTTCATGAGTAAAACAACGTGACGTCCAAACCTCGACACAGACGTCACACTCACACACTTAATAACAAACACAGTACAATGTGTACTGGGTTTTTTGGAAGCCGAGCTCACTTCATTTATAAAATATATGTTGTTTTGAAAGAAGACATTTCAGTTCATACAAGTCTAAGATAATTTTGTCTTTTCTATGTTGCATCTGGCGGGTTCATAATTATTCATCACTAGCCTTTAGCAGTACGGCAACAGTAATATTTCACAATGCATTTTACCGTACAGATTCAACACTGTATGTTTACATTAGATTAGATTCATTTATTGTCATTGTTCAATGTTTCCATCAAAAACGAATTATGTTTTCTCCGACCGAGGGGGAGGGGGCTGCAGCGAGCGAGCTGCTCCTTCAGCAGTTGGGGGTGTGTGTGTGTGTGTGTGTGTGTGTGTGTGTGTGTGTGTGTGTGTGGGACCTGACTGAACCAGACCTGACTGTATACGTGTTTGTGGGAGTTTCATTTTCAAGGCACAGTTTCTGAGGAGGAGATTATTTCAATGAATGGTGCAACACGATTCATTAAGGATGACAGTGGAAAATTTACTGGCAATTACGCCGTTATTTAATAAATATTTGCCAGGCGATATTCATGCATTGAGGAGGAGGAGGAGGAGGAGAGGATAGTGACGAAGACAGAGGCTTTCTCTCTACATGCGTTACCCTGGGTTACGACTGCTTCAGCATACGAATTTTCAGATTATGAGGAAAACACCGGGCAAAAACTTGTACTGGCTCATGAGCAAAAACACGGGTTGAGAGTAAAATAGTTCACGAGAGCGAGAGGAGAGGGAGAGCGGAGAGCAAGAGGAGCGCGAGAGAAGGAGAGGAGATCGAGAGGAGAGGGAGAGGAGAATGAGAGGAGAGAGAGAGGAGAGAG
>JAQQAE010008795.1:0-14997 GCA_029823295.1 Pseudamia nigra | reverse complement strand
TCGGTGTGTCTTGACGTCAGCGGCAGAGGCTCCACCGAACCCCTGAGACCGACTCACCGAACCCCTAGGGTTCGATCAAACCCCGGTTAAGAACCACTGCTCTAGATATTGAGTTTAGGAAGGAAAGTTGCATACTCTGAGTTATTATTATGATGCTTAAATTCCAAATTTATTCAAAAAGTACAGAGACAAAAACCGAAACATGGGATTGCAAACAAATACCACTTTCAGACAAACAACCAGGGTCTGGGGTGTGATCCTGCTTTTGTCAATTCATACCAAGCCAGTCAATGTCGGTCTGTCCTGTGTCATGACAATTCAAACTAGACCTGGGACGGAACCGGATCAATGCATACTAATGAACTTGAGGGGCTAAAAATGGGCAGGCGGACAGCACGTCATCCTCAGGGGCAGACCGCAACATGTTATGTTAGGTGATGGTGTTTCTTCTCTGACCTGTCCAGTGGAGCTGGAGGAGAGGCTGTGTGTCTGAAAATCCTGTGACATAGCTTATAGTACGATCAATCCATTTACCCAACACCATTCCTGTTTTTGTTTTGGTCATAGATCTCCGTCTACTGTTTTTTTTCAGTGCCTTCATTTTATTGGTGATCTGTTTTTGGCACCTGCAGATGCCTCTCTGGATCCTCATCTTTGTTACATTGGCATACACCATGTTGTTTCTCACTGTTCAGGTCAACTGCCTCATTATTTCATCCTCTCTGTATGCAGTGAGGAGCTCCTGGATCTTGTAATCTTGCTAGATGTCGACACTCTTTGGTCAAAGTTTGTTTATACTGTAGGCTACTGTTACGTCACTGCAGCACACCCCCATTCTGCAAGTCCCACCTCGCCCCGCCCCAGCTATTGGCATCGGACCCGTGTTGGAAGCTTGGTCTGGAAAAGGTAAAAATAAATCCCAAAAGAAAAATTATATCGTCATAACACATCATCATTAAATGTCACAATAATAATCCCCACGTCACATCTCCCTCACTTGTTCCTTTGTGAGTGCAATTCTACAACTCTGCAGTGACTCACTGAGCAGTGGTGGTGTTGTGTTGGTGTGATTGATCAGCAGTTCTGGTGCCAGGCTGCTTTTATTGTAATAGACGAGCCTGGAGCCAGTGAAACCGACACTGAGTGCTCTGCGGAAGGAAAACACTCCACCACAGTCCGTGAGGTAATGCTGAATAACCCCGGATGCTCTTAAACGCACCACTCGTCTGGATTCATCATTTTCTACTTGAGCCTGTTCTAGTCCCTCCAGACCAACACGCACCAAAGTTAATGAGACGTTTGATTCTTATTAATGGAGATGAGCAGCTCTTTGTGGCTTTTTTTAAACACTATTGAGCTTGTTGTTTAATTAATCTGTAATTACCAAGGGCCACTTTATGGGCCTTCTACGCGTCCCTAAAAAGTCCTAAAATCTCTTATATTCAATTGTAAAATAGAGCCGTAGAGGTCATTAAAATATGCCAATTGTTTCATCTAAGGTCTAGGAGGAAAAAACAAACAAAAATGAATAAACATTTTGTTCTTTTTTTGGGTCAGTATGTGTATTATTTTAATCATTTTTGGTTAGAATTCAGATTATTTTATATGGTCACTTTTGTTTATTTTGTTCTTTGGATCATTTTTGTAATTATTTTGGTAATTTTTAGGATTATTTTAGTCATTTTTGTTTATTTAAAAAAAAAATTTTAATCAATTTTGTTCACTTTCTTGATTATTTTTGTTTTTTTAGAGAAGTTGTCCAACGCTCAGTCTAAAATTTAGTTTTAAAAAATCTATAGTCTTTAAAAAGCAGTAAATTGAAGTATTTGATACATTTAAGCTCCCTACTTTAACCGTCTTTGCCCTTATTTTTAGGATGTCGTTACCCACGTTGCAAAGCGCCCCCTGTTACAAAAGCACATCAGGTCTCTTCATTTTTCAGTCTTTTGTGGTCTTGGCCTCTTCTCAACATATTCACCATTTCTCTCGCATTCTCCCCATCCATCTTTTCTTTTTTTCCAGTTCCGCAAAACCACCTTTTTATCATATGAATCGTAATTTGATTTGACAAAACAAGAGGTCGGCTGCAGTGAGTAGTGTTGAGGAGGCTCTGTTCAGACCTTCATTAACATCTAGCCTGTCAAATCTGATCACAGGCAGACAGCAGTTATGTAGTGAACAAAACATGTTTTATACTTTAGAGTGCCCAAAGCAGCCACATTTAGCTTTGACAGTTTTGAAACCTTATGGTGTTGACTCATCAGATTCATGAGGTAGTCTCCTTTTAATGGTTTGTGTGCCTGGTCAAGAGTTAATGCCTTAAACCATCAATTGTCTTGTGTAGATGAAGGGTGGCTTACAGAGTCAATAGCCCTCATAGTGCTACTACAACTACAGTACAATACATATTATGGAAAGGAACCCTCAGTTAAGAGAAAAGACAGTCCATCATTATTTTGTGGCCCCAAGCACAGTGCATTAGAATTACCAGCTGCAGAAACTGCCAATTTACATATGCCTGTGGAAGGTGATGATGCAAGGTCCCAACAACGCCACGATGCATTGAGAGGCGATCTGGGACACTTCTGTCCATATTCTCAGGTAGTCTGAAAATATATCTATCCTGGATCATTTTAAGGACTGAATATTCAGCTGATGTGATTTTTTTTTTTTTTCCCCCAGGGCAACAATGCTGTGATTTTTAAATGTTTCAAAGGTGGCTGAAGTTCCCACCAGTAATTATTAGAAGGGCTTCGTGCATGTGTCTTGCTAGCTCAGATCACCTGAAATATGCTGCCCTGTCTGCCTTTTTGTCTGTGAGGAAATAAGAAGAGGAGTGAAGATTCATGCCACTGTATATGATATAAATATGATAAATATAAATAGAACAGTCAAAGTTGTCATAGTGTAGTGACCGGTATAAAACGCTCACCCTAAAAAAAGCTGGCAGTCACCTTTTCTCTAGCACTAGAGACCAGCAGGAGTGAATGACTTTGGAAAAGGAACATTTCAGTCAGTCTGTTTAGCATGAAATGAACATGTGCTACATTTTAGGCTGTAGAGTAGCCTGCTTTATTTGCATATTTGGCAGAAAAAAAATAGATCCCGTCAAAAGTGACAAGGCAAGGTATGTAACGTAAGGTGTGAGCAGACACACTTTAAGCTGGACACCAACATCTGTACATCTCTGGATGGATGGTAGTGCAGCATCTGAAGAAGGACTGACATTTCTTTTTCCAGAGCTTATATTACATTTTTTGTCAATTTTTACTTGATGATTTAGTTCATTTATTAAAATGTTCATTTGTGGATTATTTTACTAATTTTAATTGGTCATTAAAGTGAGTAGATTCCATTTTAATCCCTTTTTAAATAGTAAAATACGTACAACACTCAGTGTCCAATGATTTGCAGTAAAAGTATGACTCATTATGGCAGTTGATAGAGATTTTATCCATGTTTGGGTCTCATTGAGATGCCAAAGTTATTACATCTTGACCTGAAAAACTTTGGGAACCACTTTCCCATATGATGACGTGTAAAATGAGTTTGTGTCCATTAAAGACACCCACTCGAGACGCCTACCGTGGATTAAGGTGGCATTAATGGATCCTGAGCCCTATTCTTAGCCTAAAATCCGCCTCACCCGGCAGGCGTGGACAGGAGCTGTGTTGGGTTGCTGGTGTCTGGTTTGTGTTCGGGTAATGGATGAATATAAGTGTGTATATATAGCTCCTCAGGGATGGGACACGCCGGTGAAACATGAGAGCCTCCACAGACTGCACCGTCGATGGGGAGAAGGAGGAAGAAGGTGCATTTTTCACCAACGAACCACCGCCTTGTGATTTACTTTCCGCTGTTTTTTTTTTGCCTCTAAACGGGTCGCTTTTATTATATTGCGGGAAATACTGAATGATGAGCTTCAAGTTTCAAGTGGGTGTTTTTGGAGAGACGTAATAACGTGGCGGTTTGCGTCAACGGCCGTGGACACAAAGCCGCCACAGCCACACTGGCGTTAGCTACTGTCCGAGATTCTCCTCCCAGGTTGCGCCATCCGGACGCCAGCGATACCAGTCCGGCTTTTGTTTAAATCGAAACGCCTGCAGTCTGGAGACTCGTTAACCCTGCTCCACGGAAAGTAAAAACCAAGGGGGACCAGAGGAGGAGGAGGCTCTAGGAAGAAGAAGCAGTAGACGAAGAGGAAGGTGTTGAGTGAGTGAGTGAGAGAGAGAGGACCGCGAGGAGCAACTCCGTATTGTTCCGCGTTTTGTTTGTTCTGCAGACTAAAGACACACAGCGCACGGGGCCGTTTCTTTACGACGTGCGACGAGGAAAAGCTGAGACGCCGTCAATTCTGGATTTCTTTATTCGCTTGCTGTCGTCCAGGATGAGGTTCAAAAGGAACGGGTCCTACACGTTGAATAGGTAAGAGGCTCAGCGAACTTATTACTGTGACGGCAAAAAGAGGGAGGGGGGGCACGTTGTGTTATTATATCCTTCCCCCATAAATCAGTTCATTCTACTCAGAACTATTTCTATGGAGGTTTATGGTCCCACTGGGTGACATTATACTGTCTTTATTGTATTTTATATATCTCCAATATTACAGCGAGAGGAGAGTTCGTCTTCACTGCAGCATTATCACCTGCTTTTTATTGTAAAGGAGATTTTTCTACTCACTTTGTTATGAAATAACGTGTATCATCTTAAAAGTTGTAATTGCTGTCAAATCTGTTTAAATATTAAATATTCTGTATGGTTTCCTTATAGCATCCACATGTATGGCTCTGTTTGTGAAGCTCGATCAGGAGAAACCTGTCTGTCTTGCTTTGAGGGGGTGCACTCTTTTGTTTTCTTTCTTCCATTAAGCAAAATGATCTCTGCTACCTAATCTGTCTCTCTGTCCTGACTAAGACCCCCCCCCCCCTTCCCAGAAATGCCCTCTCAGAGTGGTCCCATCACCTAGCAACTTTACATGTGTTTATGTCTGTGTGTAACCCTGTGAATGATGCATGCCCACTGCGTTTCTCACTTGTTTTCAACCCATACCACTTTAAATGACCGCAGCTACCCCTATTCACATCCTGGCGTTTCTAAGCCCAGTCACATGTCGGGTCTTTCCCTGCCCAGTGGTCCAGTTGTGTTATCTCACCAAGTCACAAGTTTAAGAAAAATACTGTCTTTGTCTTTCTTCCTTCCATCCTCCAGTCGAGTCACACAGGCAAATTCAGTCTGTATAACCGTTAAACCGGTGCAATGATTGTTCACCTGCCCATGATGATAAAGCCCCAAAAGTTTGAGGAAGTGCACTAACAATCCCACATGAACTCACTCACATTGTTGAAAGTGACACTTGATTTAATGGCAGTTTCACTTGATATGCTTTTCTTTGCCCTGTTACAGAGCACATGGCCTTCCGCTGCACTTCACACACACAACCTGCATCCTGGCTCTTGGTTAGAGAAACACAAAAGGAGCAAATGAATGCCAAGCACAAACACCCTCTTCATCACCCAGCTGAAAATGAGAGGATGATGCTATGGCCATACACCCTGCTTCTTTTTGTTTTTGCGTCGAAAGTGAGCACAACAAAAGTGTGCGATGATCATTGTTTAAATGAAGTGTGTATTTGCCTCAGTACGTGAAAGTGAGAGGGATGAGGTAATTAAATGGTGAAAGAGGAGGCTTGTTAGTTGCAGCTCCTAGTGACAAGTCCCCAGGGAGAAGGAGGAGGAAGTAGAAGAGCAGGGATGATGTCATTAGATGCAAAGGTGGTTTGCTGGGCTGCTGCAGTTTTTCATAGATATTTTCTTGTTTCAAAAACAACAAAAGTACATAGACGTAGCAGAGAGAAGAGGATATGTTGTGCTGTGCTGTCACATTGTCTTGAAGTTGGATGCAGCATGTCAAATCTGTCTAGATTTTCAGGGCTTCTTCTTTTGGCCCCCTGCAGTTGTTACATAACTGCTGTCTTCTGAAGGTGATTGTTGCCTCATGCGCTCTTCATTCTCAGCCCTTTTCTTGGCAGGCTGCAGTGATTTGTTTTCTGTGACCACAGCAGAGTTTGATCACTCTTGCATCAGCTGCATCGTCATTGTCAACTAACCATGTGTTATTATCTGTCAGGTCCAACCTAGAGATTGTAGTCTTTGATTACAGCGTCAGACCTATAGGTTTTTCTCACTGACAGCTGTAGTCCTCCACAGCTTGTGTGTGTGTGTTTACTCTATGGTTATTGGGCAGAATGTGGCTCTTATTGAATAGTGCAGAGAACAGTGAGAGTAGTGGTTGAAAAAAGATGTAATGAGGCCCATAATTCAGTCTGCCCTTCACCTTACTTGCCCGCACCACAAGCACAGTCCTCTACAGCGATTGGCTTGCTTCTTGCATGTTCGTCACCGCGCTAGCCCCTCCCATCCCGTACCTCTGCATCATTTGTGTGAATGAAGAGTCACACTTGCTGTATATGTGCTATAAGCATTAGACACCCTGTGCTCACATGTCCCTCCTCGCTATTTACCATAGACTTGACAGTTAGCCATCTGCTTTTGAACTCTGTAACACATCACATAATACGTAAACACATGAAAAGACATTCTGCAGTGGTTCACCTTTTAAGAGAGGTTGGACAGGATTTGACTCGGCCTTAGATTTAGTAAACAGCCTGTGTTTGGTCTGTGTGAGAGTTGAGAGGAGATGGGATGTTTAGTCCGTGTTTAGGATATATACAGATGGCTGAGATTGCAGTGTCCCGTGGATTGTTCTCCTCCACCTCCTCTTGCTGTGTCTGTCCATTTCTTTCTCCCCTGCAGTCCACCCTGTGCTGCCCAGCAGTCAGCAGTTTATGAGACTCTGTTTGCCAAGCTAATCTTCCCGCCTTTCAAGTGGAAGCCAGTAAGCGCGAGAGAGAGAGCGAGAGAGGGAGAGAGAGGGAGGGAGGGAGAGATGGAGAGAGAGAGGAAGAGTGTGAAAGAGAGGCAGTCAGTTGCAGTAGTTGGAAGGGAGACCAAGACCAACGTGCGCAGAGAAATGTCTGGTTTCATGAATGATTTTTGGTTTGAAAGTGTAAGTCCTTCTGTGTGTGGCTGACTTGCTGAGTGGCCTGCTCTGTGCATGTCTAATTCGTTGTGAGTAACCTGCGTTACAGCCAAAGGCCGGTTCAGTCTGTGTTATGCTGGAGATGGTAGCTGTCATCCTGCTGCACCTGTAGCCGGGTTTGCCAAAGAGGAGCGCAGACAGGGAGGTGAAAGGGAGGAACAAGGTGCTGTGAGTCGGAGCCTCTCCACTCCGGCTCAGCTTCACCACCGTCTGGATGGGGGTTCTGGTGTGCTGCGACTGCTTCTTTTATAGGTAGTTACCCAGTCACTAAACTCTGTTAACATTTACATGCGTTGTTTGTTGTCAATCAGTTCCTTTTACCCATTGTCTGTTTCATGATTGTTTTTTCTTTACAACAATTCAGAACTGCAATCAATTTTGAAGCTGTCATTAACTTTTGTCTCCTTCCTTCTTTCTCTCCCTCACCCCTCCCTCCTCCTCCTTCTCATTCATTCTCTCATTGTGCTGTGGTTTGGAGGAGACATTTGAGGACAGTGCTGCTGTAGCAGATAGATATTCTGCTGTAGCACAGTATCTTGATTTGTGGGAGGGTAGAGGGAGGAGGGAGGAAGTTGAGGACACAGGGACAGCAGTGGCTTCAAGCCAGCCTCTATAGGTGACCAAAGGAGAGCAGGGACAGTTGCTGGTTACAGGGTTTTGTTATCCTGTAGGTTTTGCTCCGTTGGAATGAAATGGCATGAGGCCAGAAGTCAGCCAAGCTTGCCCAACTTTTCCTCATCCTCCTGTGTGCCCTTTTGGCTGTGCTGCACTGTTTGTTTGGACACAGTGTTCCTGCACAAGGATGCAGGGATGTGTTTACATAGCACTGTACGGAACAGACTTTGCTCTTTTTCAGTTTGTTAACAACTAATGATACTTCTAAAGTCTTTCCTGTAGATTTTAAAGTTTGAATGACAGAGAAAGGGTAGATGATTTAGTTTTGGCTCTCAGTCAGCTGCAGCAACAAGAATCTGGTTCCCCTCTCTTGTGGTTGTGGGCCTAGCTAGCCTGAGCTTTCCTTTAACTGCTGTATAAAGTCTAAATATAACTTTCTAGTTCTCCAGGGAGCGTTTTGATGGTGAGGTAGAATTGTAGCTTTAACACAGGCTGCACTACAGCTGCTTTGGATTAGACATTGCTGCGATTCAGAACGTTGTTTACTCTTCACTAGCCTTAGTATGACTAACAGCCTGCTCTGTGTGTGCATGTCATACGTATCTTCATGTGCTACATACTGCAGGTCCTGATGGAACACACAGAAGCTTCATAACAGCAGAGCTGGTGTCAGAAGTACTTCTACCCTCCTACCCCCTTCCCCTTGTCATGATCAGACAGGGGTGGGACCTGGCCAGCGCTCAGAGGCTCATTAAACCAAAATGGACTGTCGCTTCTATTTTTAGCATTTCCTCTACATTGATGTCTCTTGTCAGCCAATCAGACATTGCAGCGGTGGTATTATATGTCTTGACTGATGGGTGTTTTTGGAGGCACACCCATCTAAATGGGGGTTTTCACTGACCTTCGTCCCTTGGGCTTCAGTGTTTCAGCTTTCAACAGTAGCATTGTGTGGAATAGAAACTGCCTGCCAGCACTGCGTCAAAACTTGTCAAGTCTAATGTTGAGCACCCAGTTCAGAATAGAGTGATTGAAAAAGCTGTCATCATAGGTTGGAAACGACCTTCACTCTCTGTATTTTGTTAGTTGCACAGTCACAAATGGTCCTACTTGATATTTATGTTTCATACTTGAGAGCCAATGATTATGTTGATATAGATTATGTTTGGGAAATAAAATAACACTGTGAATTAAAATAATCAAGTGGAATTAAGTAGGTTTATGTTACAAACCATGCATAGACTTTTATAAGGGAAATATTGAGACCACATCAGTGCAAAAAATGATAATTAAAATGTTGTTTAAAAAATAAGCAGTTTAAGATGCAAAAAAGTTAGATATTTTAATGTTTTAAGAAACATTTTTTGGCCTTGCAGAAAATTTTTGGGTTGAGTTGTGATGCTGGTTCAATCATACGCATGTTTACATTCTGTCATCCAGGCATAGTCTCTAGGTCCATCCATCCATTTTCTACCCCTTAATCCTTGCAAGGGTTGGGGTGGAATGCTGGAGCCGATCCCAGCTGACTTGGGCGAAGGCAGGGTACACCCTGGATGAGTCGCCAGTTCATCGCAGGACTAGCACGTAGAGACAGACAACCATTCATGCTCACATTCATGCCTATGGACAATTTAGAGTGACCAATTCACCTAACCCCTAGTGCATGTTTTTGGTTTTGGGAGGAAGCTGGAGACATGGGGAGAACATGGGAACTCCACACAGAAAGGCCCTGCCACCCAGCGTTGGGATCAAACCCAGGACCTTCTAGCTGTGAGGCACGAGTGCTACTGACTGCACCACCATGTTGCCCAGTCTCTAGGTCACTGGTCTAAAATAGATAATGGGAAGTTTTTTCTTTTTTGATAATATCGTGATGACCTGTACTCAACCAGTACACAAGAATGCAGAAAACTGTAGTTTACTCCAATTTATCCTTGTTTGTTATTGTTTAAGACTCATCTAAAGCAATGAGTTGTAGTGTTGTAGTGCAGTTGTAGTGTTGACCTTTAGGCTGTGCTGTAGGATATCAAGTTATTCTTGAGACCCTTTACTGTGATCTCTGCATATTGCATGTACTTTGTCACATGTGAATGCGTTTTCTCACAGCAGTCCTGAGGCAGCTACCGCAGAGTTAAATCTTGGGTTAAGTTTTCACTCAGTTTAATGACGTTTTTGCCTCCTCACTCCCAAGGATCAGGTCATAGGTTTAACTTGCGGTCACCATTCCTTCTTGAGTTACAGAGATTTTGTTCTCCATTATGAGTTTAATGTTTCTGTGTGCATATAGTGCATTGTTGTTGACTTGTTGCTGGAAATCAGCTCAGTCACATGACAAAAGCTTGTGTGTGTGTGTGTTAGTTCACTCTTGATCAGTGGGTACATTTAATAGTATGTGCTGTGGAACAATAGTTGTGAGTGTATCATGGCTCTGTGCGTGTGCTGTATTAGTAGAGCAGACCATACTGTTTGCCATGTGTCTCTCATTAGGCTATCTTTGGCAGTCCTGGCTGCTTCCACTGAGCTGAGATATACAGTGCAACAAGGACAGCATTCTCCACCAACAAACCCTGCTGTCCCTCCCCTCGGCCCATGGCCACCCATCACTCAGATGAGCTGAATTCAATCAGGGTTACAAGTCTTTGACGAAAATCTAGTCAAAAACCATTTGCTGTAGCTACAATTGGTGAACAAAAGCATCATCCATTATAAGCTTAGCTGAAGGAGCTGCATGGCATTATATTGTATAAGAGTGACTGAGTAGACAGTTTAGCAAAACAAGATAAACCCTGTTAATTTTTAAATGAAAGTTTGATGGTCTGTTAAATTTTAGAAAAATATTGTTTGGTTATGTTTTTATTCTACAGAGTCTTGACTGATATTCTCCACCCAAACAAATTGTGCAAACAGTCCAAAGTGTGTATGATTCAGTGGACTTTGTTGTTCTTACTCTTGTTAGTTATCATTAGGCTACAGCCAGACAAGCGCAGGTCATAATGAGAAAATGTCCCCCTAGCGCAGTTTTATTTTTGCTGCTTTTTGCATTTCCTCCTAAGCTCCCCCCTGTCTATTGTTGATAATCATAACAAAGAACTGATAAACTTTGCACTGTGTGTCTGATTGTGTGTTAGACTCAGATGGAGCAGCACAGTGCAAGTGTAAGACGTTCATCAGTCTCCATTTGACTGATTGTCCCACTCTGTTGTCACCTGCATTTGCGGAGGGCATACCTCACACATGGGTCCAGTTACATAACATAGCCACTATGTGTGCGTTTCAAAGCCTAGTCCTGCTGGCTCAGGAGGACAAGAAAGAGATGGCCTTGCACTAACCTCACCTCCACATTTAGATCCACACAGTCAGCACACATGCTGAAATCAAACACGCTGGACCTTTTTGCACCTCTTTTTGTTATTGAAACTACAGCTTCAGATTGTTAAAAATGAAATGCAAGCATGTAAATGCATGTGGCACTGGCAGCAAGTGCCCAGTAGGCATGAAAAAAAGTTTTCACCCCTATAGCTGCTTGGTGGCCCATTTGTCAAATAGATGACTCTGTTTTTGGCTCAGTTTGTAGGTTGGTCAAGGCAAAACTCACCACCAAAACAACAGCTCCTGGGGCTTTGCATGAGTTATACAGGTGACAGAGAAAGCGGCTGTTACAGCAGCTTGTCTGTTTTGCCTCTGGGAACAAGAGGCCCATTTCAGGAGAGACGGGAAGTGCCTGGGCGCCTCACTTCCTGTTTGTTGAGTTTGTCCCAGGCGAGAGTGAGAAGGAGGGGCAGTCTGGTGCAGTCTAATTTGATGGAGAAGGCGGTGGTTGTGAGTAGGCTAGTTCCTCCATACTAAAACACACACTTGCCTGCATAGCTGTGTAATTGCCTCTGTTCTGCAGTGCTTTTGGCAGCTGTGCCCCCTCATTTGTTTCAATTATCTCCCATCTGACATTCTGTTGTTTCTAAGAATAGACTGAGAGAAAGGCAGGTTTAAACTTGTCTCCAGAAATGCAAGTTTGTAATGTGCAGATTGTCAGTTTTCACCCCTGAATACCACAACTGGATATCACCTACGTCATATTCAGATTTGTAAGTCACACAACATGCACTGAACTCCATGTCTGACTATATTTAATCAGAAGAGCTGTGGTGCAGACAGTGTTTAGGAATACAGAGATGCTGCAGATTGCTGACTGTAGCATTTTCTGAGGTGATGTAACATTTATTACATAGGGTTGCACAATACATTCAATTAATGTTTTTGTTGTGAATGGTGTACCTAAATTATTAGTTCTTTTTTGGGAAATCTTTCCTATTCAACAACAATGTAACCCTTGCATGTTTTGTTTATCATATATCTTTCTCTGTTCTTTGACTTATACATTTTTTTTAAATGGTGCACATTGGGATCCTTGCAAGGACTTTTTTGCTCATGTTGCAAAGGTACAACATACAGTTTTGATTAAGAAATGTTTTTGAATAATGCTTCATACTGAACATACAGAAAAAAATCTAAGCGTGAATTGCTGATATGTTTGCTTCCAGCCTAACATAGATTTCAGATTTTCTTGCAATGTAAACTGCTGTAGATGAAGTCTGTTGTGCTGCAACAAGATGTGCTTGTTGCTTTCCCCTCCCCCTCACTGAAAGATGATGTCACTGCATAACCTCATCTTCCCAGGTGGGAGCTGGTTACTCCTTCTAGGATCAGCCAATCAGAGGCTTATTTACACCTGTATCCCTTGGTGGAGAGCCACCTACACTCATACATTCAACTTGATAGTGCTGATCTCATCTGCTCATAAAAGGATGAGATTATATCATTCTCAGCACAGCTCAGCCTTTGCCTTAGGTTGTGATACATCTGTGGGGGCAGACGATAATGTGAACATCAGTGCTCATCAGTGAACTGACGCTGTGCTGTAGCAGTCGAAGGGCACTTGTCCTCACTGCTCCAAGGACATCTATTGATTTGACCTCCCGTGTGTCTCCTATCTGTTTCTCTTTTATTTTCCCATTCTGACACCAGCAGCAGCTGCCTCCACCCACTTCCTTCACTCACTCATTGACGCACCATCTGTAGAAGACAGGGATGCTTTTTGTTTAGCACCATATGTGTTCTTAGGACTTTTATATAAAGGGAGTCCAACATAATGTAACAGTGTTCCCTTCACCTTTTCCTTTTATGTATCTGGGACTGTACCCTACACGTGGATGTGTTTTTTCCCTCTCCAACAGAGGACAAACTCATATTTCCCCCATGCCAGTCTGTGACAAAGGGGAAGGGCTTTGCTGTGGTTTCACTGTCATGTCAGCAATGCCCTTAAGGAGAAAAACATGCAGGGCTTTTGTCCAGGAATTTCCATAACATTTGCTCCCTGTTCTTTGTCTCCAGGCCTCGCCTCCTCCCCAGTCTTCCCTTTCCTCTCTTCTGTTGTGGCCAACACACAAACACGTGACAGCACCACAGTGTATTACCTAATAACGCTAGCGCTTGTGCTCTGTCCTTGGCCTCTGCCATATATGTACACACCATGTTTTTCTCTAGATTAGTCCCAAGAGACTGATATTTACTGGTGTCCCTACATGACCAGGTGTTGCATAGGGATGTCTGGGGGGAAAAAAAATAAACACTGACGTGAACAAATCTTTCTACAAAAAAAAAAAGCTTTGTGTGCTTTGTTGTCATTGTTTTGTGCTGTGGGACTTTTTGAGGACAAATCCTTTACTGCTTCTTGTTTTTGAGTGCATGTTGTTTGCTGGTGGTGTTGTTATGGGCCATAAGAGGCAGAGCTGGTGGTTAAATCATGTATGCTCAATGTCTGCCTCCTAATTATTTTCCTTTTGAGAGATCAAACCTCCATTCACGCCAACAGAGGAGTTGCTACATGCCACACAATAATTTGGGTAAGCCGATTAGAGCTTCAAATGAACACACAGGGACACACAAACGTGACAGTAATTCCAACAGGAGCACTTACTTACTCATATTTTCCACCCGTCTGGTTGTTAATCTTCATTTAACCTCTTTGCCCAAACTTGGGTGTGACCTCTTCCTACATCTTCACCCACTTGCACTGTTAATCAAATGCACACAATAGACCAAAGCTTCCTTCATTACCAGTATGATGGTGGTGAGATTCAGGTCTAGTCATGAAGGGTATGTTTTTCTTTCCACATTCAGTGTGTGGCTTTTAGTTTAAACAGATTATTCTGATTTTTAATTTATTCCCTGCTCTTCATTATGTTTTCTTAAATTAGTCTAAAGATAACGTGAGAGATTTTAATAAACCACAGTTCTGAATTGTCATCCTCACTTTTAAACAGTGTTAATGATTTTTTTTTGTGTGCAGGGAAGCAAAGGCTGTTCTCTTCAATAAAATGTCATTATTTGGGGCAGCCCTACCCAGCTACTTGCCACATCGGCACAAATGCCTTGAGTAGTGAATCCCTTGTTTGAGTCCCAACTGACTGGACCATCTACTGGGTGGCATTCTTCTGCAGTCTTTTCCTGTGTTTTCTTGTCTCTCACAACTATGTTCAACTATTAAAAGGCAGAAATGCCCAAAAACAATCTTGGGGGGGAAAAAAAGCAAAAATTGTCCTTGTTCTCTTTGTTTGACCATGTTATTGTTACTCAGAGCAGCAGATGTCAACTTGCCTTTTTTTAACTGAAAGTCTCTCTTTTACCTTCTGTTGCTGTAATGACTCCACTGATGGTCTCTGAGAAGACCACTCCTATACAAAAACGGTTCAGCTGAGGGATGTGGACATAATGTTCACACTGTGGAGAACAGCATCAGAAACAGTGACAGCAATGAGTGTTTTCTCAGAAGTAAACGTGTCAGATTCAGAGGAAATCAGGCATCGGAGAGGCTGTGTAGACACCGCCGGTAAGCAATGAAATGGAAGTTTGACTCAAGAATTAAGTATCAAATTAGTTATACTTATTTGTTTGTTTTGGGCAGGTTTCTTTTTCTGTTTGAAGCCTCTCTGTAAATCATTTAAGAGAGAAGTTATTTTGATTAAATTTTTTTTTCCCAGCTCAAGGAAAACCACTGCACCCACTTCCGCTGTTAATCAAACCTGCACAGTAGACCAAGCTTCCTTCATTACTAGTAAGATGATGGTGAGATCCAGATCAGACCAATCAATGTCTGGTTTTCAGCATAAAAAAAGAATGCTGCTTTTTACAGTACAGGTATACCCTGTACGGCGACACGGTGGTGCAGTGGGTAGCACTCGTGCCTCACAGCTAGAAGGTCCTGGGTTCGATCCCAACACCAGGTGG
>JAQQAE010008794.1:0-14997 GCA_029823295.1 Pseudamia nigra | reverse complement strand
TAGATCTTTGAGTCCATCTCATGAAAAATGGGATCAAAAACAAAAGCGTTGCGTTTATATTTTTGTTGAGTGTATATTATGTAGTAAACCCTTTTTTGAATTTTCATTCTACTGATGATGATGAAGTTGTGAAGTAGACACTAGGCTTGTCATGCTTCAAAACACTTCTTTGATGTTTTTCAGATTTCAGGGTATGTTTGTGTTGTTTTATTGTGTGTTTGAGTCCATGTGGCCCACCTGCTCTTCATTACAGAGCTACTAACCTGCATCAGTTTACTTTTTCTGATTAATTGGTTTGGTGTGTCAATGTTTCCAGGTCCAACATGTCCTCCTCAAATCATCTCTGGTCCTCAAGCCATAATCATTTTAACTTCTAAATCAGTTGTGATCAATAATTCATAACTAATTGTTGTGATTCAGTCATTAATAACTAATCAGGTTGGAATCACTTTGTGAAAACAAGCACAAATGTGAGATGGGTTACCTAATCCTGCTTTGTAAAACCTAGATCTTTTTCCCGTCAGACACTGCCACTGAGTGTGGAGATGTCATACAGGATTTAATTTCTGGACTGCTGAAAAATAATGTAACATGAATACTGGTAATTAGTTAATTGTTAAACAAACAGAACAGAGTAAAAGATGTGAGGAAAGACATACTGTAATAGTTGTGTTTTTTTTAGAAAGTCAAAACCACACATGGCAAGCTTTACTGATGCTGAACAGGAGCCCATTTGACAAACTTCACACAACACTTATGAGAGCAACTTAAAACCGCACATGAGATTCTCACACAGTTCAACTATTAGACACCAAAACGTTTCTACAGGGGGTAGATGTGAGAATCTGGTTCCCGCATCCACAGACAGAAACCATCAGAGACCATCAGATCACTGTGTGGCTTTGCAGATCAGGGGAGTGGTGACTGTAGATTCAGAAAAAGCTTTAATTACTCTTCACTCCCAGCTGAATGCAGTGCCAACCCAAGAATAGGGGTTAAATTAACAAGGAGGAGCAAGCACTTTTAATCAACTCTCAAAGTGTTTCCTTGTACCCCAACATCAACATTCACAAGCACATAATTAGAAGGACTAGAGGAAATGGGTGTTTAAGTGATGAGGTTTTATACATTTCAAAATATAAAAGTGTGAAGTGACAGTTCACAGTCTACAAATGCAGAATAAACAGTCAGAAATGTGAATTAATCAGAGGAACCATACATGAGGAAGCAAAGGGTTCTGGAAATAAAACAGGAAAAAACTGTACCTCTACTGAAGTACTGTACACGAAATCTTGCACAGAACAAAGATTAACAAAGAAAAACATAAATACAGAGTGTGAGGCACAACAGCCCTGGGAAATTCATACGAAAACACAAGGAATCATTACAACAGTCAATAAACAGTACCTTGAATTGTCTTGTGGTCCACAGTATGACTTGGAACACAATGGCAGTCATACAATGTCATATAATAAACCATGGAACAGAAAAAAAAATATTTTTGAACATATGCTGTGAATGTTGTACAGTTACATAACAAATCATAAATACTGAAATGTAACACTGAACCTTAAATGGGAGTCTTTCAAAAACGTGATCTTCAAAATTAAAATCTTTTTCAGCTCCTATGCTGCATCTTAATAAAGCACCTTTCTTAGTATGTCTTCGTGGTACCTTTCAGAACCTCTTGAAAATGGGGTCTGAAGAAAGCGTAAGGACCATCACCCTGGTTTTAAATACATGTTGTATTTAAAATTTCAGGTATTTTATTCTGAAATGATGTAACAAGGCTCTGACCAGGAATGTGTAAACATAAATTGTACAAGTAAAATGAAGAGTGCTGAATGATCTGATTTACAGTAAGACTTTCAGACAGTTGGTCTGTGAATACTACAGTAAAGGAGGTCAGTTTGTAACAGTAACACTGGTTAGACATTAAACACCAGGCATTTCATTTTAACAATGACCAGACGCAGCGGCTCTACAGGCCTGTACTTATATTATTTGTGTTTGTTCAAATATCCAAAACTATCACTAAACAGTACAACAAAAAATGACACATGTATAGTGACACATGTTTGCACTAATGTTTTCCATGTATTTTAATAGCAGAATTTCTGCTATCTATCCATCTCTGTACAGTATATCTAGGCCATACTGGTTGCATGAAGCATGAGACTGAACTTTATCTGTGGCATCAGATATCATTTTCAGTCAGTGCTTCCATAATTGGCTCTAGCTTTCGGTTTCCCCGTGGACATTCTCCATATGTACTTTGAGGTAGTCGTTCCTGGTGAACTTCTTGTGGCACAGCTGGCACTCTGCCATGGGCCGGTTCGGGTTGTGAGTGAGCTTGTGTCTGCTGAGCATCTTCTTCAAACTGAATGACAGGTCACACACCTACAAAGCACAACAAGGAAATCAACGGCCATAATTAAAAGAAACACACATTAACTTTTGTAATGTTACTATCTTGTTTACATTCTTCTATGAGCTACAGAAGTTGCCACTGTAAAGTCTTATCACAGACACAGTTGGAGACACGAAATGATTTGTAAGGCACACATGACAGATCTTGGCGACAGAAATCCCCTTTTATTCCACCAGTAGAGAGAGGGAATGCATGCAACTTAACATCCATCATAAATGAGCCATTTTACACTGTACAAATAACTCCATCGTCCTCTATCAATCATGGTAATCCACCGCTGGCTGGTGTTCAGCTGCAATTCAACACGCTGCTTCAAGAATCACAGCATGTGTCCTCCTCGCTCCATCTGTGGAGGACTTCAGTGCAATGAATTACATTCAGAAAATCTCACAGATAATTTACATCTGGGTAAATGGCAAAAAAACCCAGAAAACCTATAAGCGATGAATAGAAGCAGTAGGGCATTTTTGTTTGAACGTATTGCATCTTCTCAAGTCATCTGGCCCCACCTCTTTATTTAGATTAACATCAGTTCAAACAAGCTACGAATCTGATCCAGTGTCAGCAAAATATTTTGAAATTTCAAAGGTGAAGTAGTGACAGGAGCCGATGAGACTGGGCCTCCTTGTCTCATCGTAACCCAGATGTTACTGGATGCTTCTACAAAATGTTTAATGCTGTTATGACAGACACTGCTTATAGGGCCCTCTAGCTTGTCTGGAAAACGTTCCTGGAACTGCACTATCCTTTTGTCTTGACTCAAAATCCTCCGCAAAAATAAAATCCACATGTTATTTCTATTATCTTTAATAGTGCAGCGTAGAATTATTTACATGAAAATGTCTCCTCCAAAGCAAAGAAAAAGAATCCAGATGAATGTTAGATGTCGCTGTGAGACACTTTCTGGTGATGCTTCACCGACAATAAATGAGATACTGATTTTGTGGTCTTAACAACAGTTAGAGATGATGTGGGGAATTGGGCACATCTTCTGGTTAGAAATTTGAGGCGATGCCACGAATTGAGGCTTGAGTGTTAAAGCTCAAATGAATTTTCCCATAATTCACAACATTGGGTGATGGATTAGACCCGGATTTTTTTTTTTTTTTTGGACAAATTTGGATGTTGGAGTAAGAATCTAAAGGAGTTTTCCACAAGTTCTGCAAAACAGTATAATATTCAACCTATGAAAAAAGTGGAAGCCTTGTAGCAATTTCAGATGCACTAAATTTAGTTACATTTGTGAACTTTCAGTAGATCCAGTTGTGGCTTTCAGAATGAAAAAATGAGAGCCCAATTTTCAGAACAACTGGTAAGAGAGTTCAGAAAGTTCCAACTGTGGACAACATCTTGTGTCGCGTGTTCTCTCCCCGGTCTCTGAGAATGATTATTACTCTTGCAGTATTATAAGCAGAGGGTAATTTCTGCCTCTGATCCTCTCAAAGTGTTTACGTGAGATCAGCCCACTCGGCCTCTCCAGAGGAGCAAGATTACTATCTGCCTCTCGCTGAGCAGCCCCCCTGATCGTCCCCACATCTGGCCTCGTGCCAGCAGCTGCCAGTGCTCCATCACATAGCAGATGCACACATAAATACATGCAAGAATGAAGTAAGTGCAGACAGTGGTCGCATAGAGGTTCAGAGTTGAGGAAACGGGACACTCACATCACACTGAAACGGCTTTTCTCCTGTGTGGGTCCGCATGTGCTCATCCAGTCCTCGTTTCTGGCTGAAGGCCTTGTTACACTCGCTGCACTTATACGGCTTCTCCTGCAGAGACAGATTCACACGGCATCAAAACATGATACTTCTCTTTGACACTTTCAACAGAAAGGATTCACAATATAACACTTAATTATGCTGCACTAAACTTTAAAACTACCTTAAATCAAGAACTGAATCAACTGAATCTCTTCTGTGGAGCTTTAAACTGTAAACCTAGGTCATATGTATCAAAACAAAGCTTTTATTTTAAAATATGATCCACTCTTGATTTAAAAATTACACTTCACATGGTTTTACATTTGAGCTTTTTTGGTTCCCGGAAGAACAGAGAAAGGCAGTTTTGTAAGTGTTACCTTCTAAATCTTCTATCATTCACTCAAATAGCTCCATTAAAGCGTCCAACCAGAGTGTTTCAAATTAGGGGAAATAAGAACTTTTACTGACTGTGTTAATTGGCTCTAAGTTTTGGTAAACAGTGTTGCAAACTTCCCAACAGGATTTGACCAAGTTGGTGTAGACCTTTAAAGACTGCCTGAAGGCAAATCTAGCATCTCTTGATAGATTTCAGCTTTTTTTCATGACTGTCTTTGATGACTGAGTATGACTTGAGGAGAACAGCAGGTTACAGCAAACCAAAGAGTTATAGATTTACCTGAAAACCAATCACTGACCACGGGTGCATGAGAACTCCTACTTTGCCTTGGTTCTAAGTGACTATATTTTGGGGGAAATTATAGTTTGAAGTGCTTTGACCAGGGGTCTGCAACCTGCAGCTCCAGGGCCACATGTGGCTCTTGAGCCCCTCCCCAGTGGCTCCAGTGGCTTTGTCAGTTGATGGAAGCAACACATTATAATAAATCAAAATCAAGAAAATAATCAAGAAAATGAACATGATTAATAATAAATAAAATGAAGAAACGAGATGAACAAAAATAAACAAAACAATATAGTATAGAAGTAAAAATGAGTAGTATCTTCATGAAGATTAACAATGTAAGAAAGAAATTGAAGAAACAAAATCTGCTAAATAATTAAAGCTGCAAGCAGTGTTGAATGGGCCCTCGCACCCCCACGCGACGGGATCCGGGCAGCAGCTGAGGGGTCTCTCTGCTGTTGTCCCGCTGGACGTCACCCAGAGAATGCACCCTGCATATTTCATGTCGATCAGATGAGGTTGGTGTCACGATGATGACTTCCTGCTCCCGCCACGTGGTGCTGTGACTTATATTAAATGTTGTTGTACATGTGTGTTAAGACATGGACTCTTCTCATACATGTGAAATTTGAGACAGATCTGATCATCTGGAACTGAGATACATCATTTTACTTAATTATACAGTAGGTGGCGCTGTAACTGATATACATTATTGTCATATGGTTGTGTTCAGGGCAGGACCTTTATCCTATTGGTGTAAAATTTGGTGCAGATTGGATGAAGAACAGGTTGTTTATGGCGAGGCCCTAAAATCATTTCTCTAAGTTTTTAGGCCCAAAATGCCCAATTATTGCCAAAATTAAAGAAGGTACAGCACCACCAAGAAAATGCTATTGTGGACCACTCTGCAAAATTTTATCCAAATTGGATGGAAAATGTAAAAGATTATGCTCTGCAACGATGGCTGGACAGACTGCTTTCATCATCAGTGGGGGAAAATTATGAACAAAATTCTATTTTTTTTAAAATAAAAGTAAGACAAAAATGAGCAAAATAGTTTAAAAAAATAACAAAAATAACAAAGAATAAATCAAGTGAATAAACATGGATAAAACATGAACAAAATAATGAAAAAAATAGTCATGTAAATAAATACAAACAGGAAAATGAACAAAAATAATCTAGGAAATTAACCAGAATTCCCAAAAATGAATACAATAATTACATAAATGAACAAAAATAAACACAAAATTAACCAAATAATCTGAAGATAGACAAAAATGAACAAAATAATAAATTCACTGAATAAAAACAAGCAAAAATAATCAAAGAAATGAACAAAGTAATAAGCAAAATGAACAAAAAAAAGAATATAATAACATCATAATAATTGGTGTTATCATGTTACCAGTTAAGACATGCATCATATGTCATGTGATAAACAAAGGGTGTGAATATTTTTTGTGGCTCCAGACGCACTTTTTTTCCGTTCGGTCTAAACATGGGTCTTTAGATTGACAGGTTGCCAGCCCCTGGCCCAGACCAACAGATTTTGTCACAGTGTCGTCATGTACATGCAAAAAACCATGTGACATCATCTCATAATATCTGATGAATTTTCAAGAAGGGCTTATTATTTTTGGTTTAAGCCACTGCTAGCTAGTAAATGTAATTTTTTTTGTGACATAGCATTCACAATTATTATGCATTTATTTATTGATCTTGATTTTAGTTTGCAAGCATCTCTGTAATGACAAAACACTTTTTCTCGGTTTTTCTGGGTTTACATCAATAAATTTACATTTACTAAACAGAGATTAGTTTTAAATGTGCATCAGAGTTCTGCTAAATCTGGACTTGCTCCTTTAAACCTAGTGTTGCATAATTTAAATTAGGACAAAACTCAGTGCACAGCAAAGCAACTGGTTACAATATTTCCCCATTTAGTTGACATATGGACAAAACCTGGAAGAGTATCTGTGTCCACAGTGCACTACGGCATACACAACTGTAATAGCCCACACATGTACACACACACACATAATGAGAAAAACAAACACATGGACATAACAGAGGAAAACACAAGATGTGGAAATATTCCTGTTCCACACTCAGTGATGCCCTCTCCGTTCACGCCCCAGTGTTCTCCCTGTGAGTTTATAAAGATATGAAATGAAAGATTGTACAGCCCCTGCGGTAGAGAGGAAATGACCAGCATAGGGGCCATCAAAAACACATGGATTCCTCAAAAGAGTAAGGAAAACACACCAAAGAACACCCCTTTGAACGTATATCAGTGCACTGGCACTCTGGGGCTGTAGAATATCACTCCTCTGTCTCCACACCTCATCAGTTTACCAAAGAACATTTCCTCTGCGCCTTTTGGAGGCCTATCTTGATGTCAGTCAAAACAGCTATATCACTGTGGGTGTGTTATCACAAAACCTTCAACTATGTGTGTGTGTGTATGTATGTGCATATGCGTGTGTGCATTCAACAGCATGGACAGCTTCGAAGAGAAGGCGTGTCCTCAAGTCCAAGGGGAAAAAGTGGTGACACCTTAAAGGCTTGAGGAGGAACAAGAAGCTTGGAGATAGTGGGAGCTGGTTCCCAGTGTCACTCTTTGGGAAGCTGTTTTTGACAAGTCTGGCTGATAGCAAAGGCTCTACCCATTTAAAGCTTAGTTGTCATGGGAACAGGGTGAATGCAGGAAGTAAGGGTCCTGGGAAAGGAGCTATCATGTGGGAGGGGCAAGGAGTGCCCAGTGACACAGGATACAAAAGGCGGTAAAGATCAGGTTCACTGCATGTGCACATGTGAGCGGGTGCATGTGAGTGAGTGGATTTAAGTATGCAACTGTTTGTGTGCATGTAAAAGGGGACAATAGTAAAAAAAAACAAAAAAAGCAGTGTATGGGGAGAGACCTCCAGCTGGATGAAACACATTTGTGAAAATCTGTGTAATGCAAATTTCCACTTAAACCTGCTGCTTTAATGAGGCTCACTTGTCCCAGTAACTAATTCCTCCACATAAAAAATGACTCTTGTACAACAAAGAAAAAAACGATGATGGGTTAAAGCTCAGAGGTCAGGAGGCACATGGATGGACTTAGTTGATGTGGTGTATCATTGCATCATTATGACCTCAGTAACATCTAACATCTGTACCTGGTGACCTTCACTCTTCCCAGCTGTTCACCCTTTGACCTTTAACCCGTACTTTCCTCTAAATCTGGCCACTCTCTACAAAGAGCACATGTATAAATGCAAAAGAAGGTTTGTTTGTTTTCTCCCAAAGATCCTCTCATCCTTAAACACAGGCTTAATACCTGGGAATTTGTAAAGCAGCGTGATAACTGAAGTCTGTTGTGTTCTATTAGGCTTCAGGGTGGTTGAAATAAATAACTCACAGATGATCAGATGCAAAGAGACCCCAAGAGCTGCTAACAACGACTGGCTGCATTTAAGTGAATATGGAGGGGGGGCTTAGTTTTTGATGACCAGTTTCTATCCAAAATGAAAAATAAATACCCCTTGCTGCTGTACATTGCACTCCATCGCACAAGGTATACCTAAGTTATCCCTTTCATTTAAAAAAGTCTACAATAAGCAGTACGTCAAAACTCGTCTAAAGTTGTGTTGATGTTTTTACACCATGGAGATGAAGGTTCATCTTAACGACTCCAGCCTAAAGTCATGGATGTATTATTAGAAGTGAATGCGAGACACCAAAATGGCAGCCAATCAGTGAAAGGCACTATTCTTAACACAGTTTTTATTACCATGTCGCCTCATTGCTATTGCGTAGCTAAAATAGCAAACATTAATCACAACATGGGGCAATATATCGGTACCCTATTACTGGGCAGATGAAATTTGAATGTTGCAGCAAACAAAATGACAGCTTAGAGCAGCAAACAGCTATAAATAAGTTGTTACAAAACTAAGTCCATATATTTACTTACCCGTAACAATGTGAGGTCAGTAGTTTTGCTAGCACTGACACAGAGTAATGCTAAATTACAGTGTTGAACACCAGAGACCAATTAAAGGGGTCATTTGTAGACAAAGAAAAAAAATGCATTTAGAGCCGCCAAAAATATCTTTTTTGTTCACGAGGATTAAGGGGTAGAAAATGGATGGATGGATGGATGGATGGATGACATTTGCTGTACATTCAGCAATTAGTTCATTATTTGGTTAATTTTTATTCATTTTGTTGGTTAATTTGCTCATCTTTGTTCCCTTTTTCATATTATGTTCATCTGCTAGATTATTCAGTTCATTTTATTAATTATTTAGTTCAATTTATTGATTATTCAGTTCATTTTATTGATTATTTACCATAAAATTCAGCCTATAAAACGCACCTGAATGTAAGCCTCTCCCCCTAAATCTAAGGAAAAAAACTGTCCATACATAAGCCGCATCTGACTATAAGCCGCAGACTTTCACGTTGTAACATGGGATATTCACACAAAAAAATGTTACACCAAGCAATTGGTGAACTTTTAATTAAATAAAACTTATTTTTCCCAACAGTACCTGTGGCACGGCTGGTTGGGGGTGTCCTTTTGTCCGGGTGCTGTGCAACTCAAAACAAAAGTGATGAAATGCGTGACGGACGAATCACCTTTCTTGTTAACAGTCCTAGTGAGAGGCAGGTCAAATGTCAAAGCTACTTCATCCATATTGCATATTGATGTCATCTGGTCCCATGAGTGAATTTGCCAAAGTTTGTAACATTTTCCACATAGTCGGGAGGGAGATGTTGACACAGAGTCACCCGTGCCCTCACGGACAGGCCTTTTCGTCTCATAAATCTTAGACCAAGATGGTCCTGCTCTAAAGTCTTTTATCTTCTTTTGGGTGGTGATTGTTTTTGCTTTCAGTCGGATCTACACAGTGGAAACACCTCGGTCGTCTGCTCTCTGTGTGTTCACCCGGTCTTCAATAATGTTTTCAAGTTTGGGCCATCTGCTTTTCATACCTCAGAAAGAGTTTGTCATCTTTTTGCATTGAGTCAGTTCTTCACACTGCCGTTGTTTGTTCCAATAAAGACACAATTGCATGTTGCTGCAGTAATTTTAATCAGACACCGTAGCATACAGCTCTTCCTTACACAACATGACGTGAGCTGCACATGCGCACAATACCCACCCGGAAGGCACCACTACCAGCCACACAGCAGGGGGAACCCAGTAAGAGCCTTGTCACCGTGGATTCATTGATGCCAAGCCCTCCTCCTCCCTCCCCCCCGGGACAGTCCACAATGTGGGTCCCACGGTGTGTCGTGTAGGGAAGCACTGCATGCTGATTAACGAGCTTCATGATGTTTGTCAGGAAAAAGTAATAGATTGACCGCAGCAACTTTTAAGCCACAGGATCCAAACCGCAAGAAAAAAGTATTGGTTTATAACCCAAACTTTACAGTAGTTCATTTTATGGATTGTTCAGTTCATATTATTTATTATTTAGTTCATTTTATTGATAATTCCGTTTCTTTATATTGATCATTCAGTTAATTTTATTGATTATTTAGTTGATTTTATTCCTAATTCAGTTCATTGTATTGATTAATTAGTTCATTTTATTGATTGTTCAGTTCATTTTATTAATTATTTTGTTCATTTCCTCATTGTTTTTGTACAATTTGTTTATTATTTTATTCTTTTCTGTTGATTTCCCACAATATCTTTATTCATTTTTAATAATTTTGTGGATCATTTTGATCATTTTTGTGACAATTGCTCATTATTTTCTAATTATTATCTAAATTTTTACTGTTTTGTGGATCATTTTATCTTAATCTTTTTTCTTTTCTTTTTGTTGATTTAGTGCTTAATGTGTTCATTCTGATTTAATGTGTTACTTCCATCACTGGACAAAGTCACAGGTGATTTTTGATGTGATTTTTATAGCATATCAAACTTACCTACTGTTGACATCCCAGTTTTATTTAGTTGCTGAATTCAAAAGTCCCAACCCTGTTTCCAAAAACAATGTGTCCGTAATCATGCACATGAAAACATTACCAAATCTCTCCTGATCCATAATGTCAGCACCCACATCCATCTTAAGTGATCTGCACGTTAACTGTGAGTTGCAGTTTTTTCAGCCAAATGACATTAGTTTTGTTGAACAATGACTTCATCGGGCTCTGCTGTTTGTAACTGTTCAGCCCATATTTCAGAGCTACGTGAGCTAAGGCAGATCTGGGAACATTAGGAACAAAACATCCCTCAGCTTAATCAGCAGCTCACTAGAAAATTATACCTGTCTGTTTCTAGTGAGACACGTCAACCTGGGCAGGATACTTTCATTATCAACACAACTGAACGGTAGAACATGGTGTTCTGGACAGCATTAAGAGAGGACAAATCTTTAACATTAACAACGCTGACAGGGCCCTACCATCACAGTCAACCCTGTATGAAGTGATGATGGAAACGTGTTGAAATACATAGTCAGTCTCATTTCTCAGTCTCTGACACATCAGAAGAGCTCATGGAAACAGTTGCTTTGGTGGAAAACTTCAGTAGGCCAAAGAGTGGTGTGGTGGTGTCAGAAACCAGGAAATGACCTTATGACGTCAGGTACCATTTCCTTTCTCCACTTCTGGCTCTGAAACACTTTTCTTGTTCAGACTGTAAAATATACAGTATGTTTACAGTGTTTTCAAAGTGTGCTACAATGCAAGTAAACATCAGAGGCAGCACTAAGTCTGTGTCACAGACAGTACTAAACTTGAAACAACATGTAAAATTACTGTGAACCACTCCAAATTTAAAGCCTTAGGTTTTCTATATTATTAGCTAAAATCATTTAGATTTAATTTCTTAAAGGGGCGTTTAAGAAATAAAACACCACCAGTCAACTGATCAGTGTTCAGCAAACATTTTATTTTGTTATTAATGCATTAATCTGAAAAGTTCAGAGATCTGAATAATCTGTCTACTGTTAACAAAATATGTAAATATATGTATTATGTGTACATGTATTGGTAGACTTCACTGTTGAGGATTGCATTTTCATAGTAAAATTCCCTTTACCATGGAAAACCAAGATAGGTAGTACTGAAATGCATTTACTCCACTAACTGGAGTAATGTGTGTGTCAGAGAGTAGATATTTTGAACAATAATTTTTACTCTTACACATTTGTGATTTAAACAACTGTACTTGTACTCAGTCATATTTGGCCACTTGTCAGTCATGAGGTCTCGGCTTCGAATTGTGATGCGCCTAGAGATAATCGGTGATTGTGATTGCCGCTGTACAAATAAAGATTGAATTGAGTTGAATTAAACTGAATGTCAGTCAGTTGGAAAAAAAAAAAAAAAAAACAGAAATCAAACAACAAAATGAACACAAAAATCAACACAATTATCAAGTAAATAAAAAATGACCCACATAACCAGCAACATTACACCTGAAATTAACCATAATGACAACAAAATGAGCATAAATGAACAAAACTGAACAAAATAGCCAGCAAAATTAATCAAACACAACAAGATAAGCAACAAAATGAGCAAAATAATCAAGCAAATAAACAAAAATGAACAAGATAATCAACACAATAGAAGAAAATCAACAAAATAAAAAAAATGAGCACAAATATTCAAAATCAACAATCAACAAAAATCAACATTAAGTGATTAATCTTGCATTTCTACATTGCCTGGTTCTGAATCTGACACTGGATTAATGACAATTAATGTGGCATTTAAATTGTTATTACCTGTTGATAAATAACCCATTAGAACACACTTGATGAGTTTTTATAGCATATTCTTTTGCTCTTAATCAAGTACATATTTTTATGAGTACTTCTACTTGAGCTGAATGTTAAAGTAACAATACTCTTACTTGAGTACTGTTTCTGTGTACTCTGCCCATGTGCTGCTCCATGTGTCTTATGGTTATATTATGCAGTGACGTCCTCTTTTTGTAACGTGAGGTTATCTGTTCTGAAGTTATTTTTCGCTGCATGAGAGAATGGACATGTGCTGAGACTTGACAGCTTGGATTTACATAACTATAGCCAGAACCTGAGCAGAATCAAAAGAAGAACACACCTGTTTCTGTTCTTACTTTGACCAATGTAACCAACACAGACATGCACACAGAGCACCTGCTGACCTGATAACGTACCTGCTGATACGGTTATACAGTATCTTTTAAAAAAGATCAGCATCACTAATGTGACCAAGTTTTACATTCAAACGTACAGGTACTCTTTGCTACAGCTGCACACAGTTTGTTGAATATGATAGTTGTGATTAAGGACCTTGATTTGAGGGACCCAGTCAGACTCTTCATACTTTTTAACTACCAATATTGCATCCAGCAGTGTTTATCAAAATCATTGTTGAGTAAGGGAGGTGGAGGTAAAGTAGCACAAACATACACACAATCAGTAACAACCACCACAATTGTGTGGGCTACACTTAGTATTTACCTACAGAAACAACAAAACTTACTCGAGTGTGCGTGCGGATGTGCATCTTCAGGCCATCATTCTTGCTAAATGCTTTGTCACAGTAGGGGCACTGGTATGGACGCTCACCTGGGGAACAAAAGCCACTAGCATTACTGTTATGTACAGGTTTATAAAAGTGTAACAGACCAGGAGGACATACAATACTTGGGGAAAAAAGGAACTATTCATATGTGCTCAATACACATTCAAATATTTGAAGATATTCTAAAAACACATGAAAGGCACACCTACACCTGTCAGATAAATATGGAAATTTGGATCACAGCTAAGCATCACAGATGTTTTTTGTGCGCTAATACACAATTTTCTGTTATGATGTAATGCACATTTGACCTTGCTACTTGCGAAGCGCATATCAGTACTTGCTATCCAAGTTGTTTTTCTACTGCACAGCAAAAGCCTGTGTCTGCCACAGCTCTGACTTTCGATCTGAGCTATGACTGGCCAACGGTTTAGGAGCACGTCCGAGCCTTATCCCACATGGATCAAAAGCAGACCAAACTTTTACAGATCCTATCTGGGCGCACAGCGAAGATGACAAAGAGAAAGTGACAGGCTGTCAGTCAAACAGTCCACTGACACATGGATCTGTTTACTTAGTGCTGATCCTCAGACGAGATAGGAGCACCACAGTTGATTACTAATCTATAGACGGGACATGATGTAACCTATAGAACCACACTGAAATTAAAGGTTTAGAGGGAAATCCAGTTCAAGACCAACAAGAAAAAAATTTAGCTTCAGTAATTGCCTAATTTATTTTATACAGTATCTCTACCCTCAGTCAGGAAACTGGAGCAAAGTAAATGCATCTCCAGTGCCTAGAAAAAAAAATCATACATCAGGGAATCAATCATGTGATATTATAATCAGTCTCTTCTGAATTATATATATTCCTGAAGCATATGATTAAATGAATTGTAGCTAAAAATAGATACCTACAGCTACACACGTGCTCCGTCTTACAGTACAACGATCTAATTTCTTATTCGCTTCATAAGAACGTAATCTCTCTTCAGTGACTTATAGTTGAATAGGCAAGCAAGTGACTTTATTGATGGGGGACATGTTTTGCCCCGTTAAATATGAAGGTTAATTAGCTGTGTTTCCTTGGGATTCAAAGGCAAAGATGCTTATTAAATCAGAAAATCCATCTGGGGAATACATGAGAAGCGTAATAATATCCAGGCACTATAAACACAACTGTGTTGGAGGAATATTTCTCTTCTAGTTGCTACAAAAAGGCAACAACAGCTGTCATGTTGTAGATATACAGTTGTGAAAAAATTAGGACACCCTATGAAAACCTGTATATTTTTTAACATATTTGGACATTATGGATATTTCATACCAATTTTAACAATACTGAGGTATCCAAGTAATACAGTATAGCTAAACAATTAAAAATTAAAGAAAAGCCTTTTTAAAACTTTCTGTAAAATGTAATTTAAAAAGAATGCAATTCCTGGTGAGGAATAAATTAGGATACCCCCACATATTTTCTCACTTAAAATGGTTAAAACCACACACAGGTGTATCACCTCAGGTGCACATGATCAGAACATCGTTACCCAGCATTTTGAAGGAACCTTGCCTTATTTAAACATCAGACATTAAGTTTGGTGTCGCCCCTGACTGTTGAAGTGAGAGTGAGCACCATGGTGAGATCCAAAGAGCTGTCTG
>JAQQAE010008793.1:0-14999 GCA_029823295.1 Pseudamia nigra | reverse complement strand
TTGTTTTTCAATTGTGTTGTACAGGTTATAGGTCACATTAAAGGTGGAAAAAGTTGTGAAATTATTTATCTTGGTGTTAATATTTTACATCACAAAAACCTGGCATTTGAACAAGGGTGTGTTGACTTGAGATCCACTGTATATGGTTCCATTTACCACAGCAAGTCTTTCAGGTCCTGAAGCAGCAAAACTGCCTCAGACCATCACACTTCCACCACCGTATTTTACTGTTGATATGATGTTCCTTTTCTGAAATGCTGGGTTATTTTTACACCAGATGTAATGGGACGCACACGTTCTAAAAAGTTGAACTTTTGTCTCCTCAGTCCACAGAGTTTTTTCCCAAAAGTATTGGGGGTCATCAAGATGTTTTTTGGCAAAACTGAGACGAGCCTTTATGTACTTTTTGTTCAGCAGTGGTTCTCGTCTTGGAACTCTGCCATGTAGGACATTTTCACCCAGTCTTTTTTATGGTGGAGGCCTACAGTTCTTTGGATGTTGTTGTGGGGTCTTTTGTGACCTCTTAGATGAGTTGTCGCTGTGCTAATGGGGTAATTATGGGAAGATCCTGGGAAGGTTTACCACCGTTCCATATTTTCTCCATTTGTGGATAATTGCTCTCACTGTGGTTCACTGGATTCCCAAAACTTTAGAAATGGACTTATAACCTTTTCCAGACTGATAGATTTCAGTTACTTTCTTTCTCATTTGGTCCTGAATTTAATCATACGTAGTTTATGTTTTACGATTTTTTTCCTCCTAAAAAAAAAAGCCCTTCATTTGAAAACTGTATTTTATGTTTACTTGTGTTTTCTTAAATGTATTATGCAGCAGTTCGTCATGCATGAATACGTGCACATGGACCCAATGTATATCTGATATATATACCTCTTCTGCTGCCTATGCATCCAAGCTGAAACTGAAACTTACCAACTTACATAACGGAGAAATCCAGTATGCAGTATGTATATGGCACGTAAGATTAGAATTCCAGAATTTCATCACGGTTTTTTTGTTGCAGCGGTCATTCCTACTCTGCATCAAGCCTTCTTTTCAGGCAGTTCATCAAAAACACAAATGAAAAATAAAACACGGTCAGAGCAATGTACTTCCATACACATGAGCATCCAGATGCAGACGCCTCTTGTCTCAAGTTTCTTACTTTTGCTGTTGCTTCATCTATCAGTGTATATCCTCAGTCCACCTGGAAGTACATGCACACACATTTTGTTTGGTTTTATGTTTCCTCAATATTGTCAGTAAAACTTAGTCTGACCTAGTTCTGCTGAGTAAGCTCAGTGGAGCGTTGGGAATGAAATGAACCCAGTGGCATCAAAAGCATACGCAGGCGCACAGAAATGGGATCAGTCCATTATAAGGTGCATTGTATGCAGCTTGTAAAGGGGCTGCATAGACCAACATGGAGGTAAAGGGCCTCCTACTGTACATTAATTTATTCCACAAACACTAGCTGAGAGACTGTTTTCCCCCTGAAGCGGGATGGGATCGGGTGATGCCTGGAATCTGGTGACCGTAACATACAGTGGATATAAAAAGTCTACACACCCCAGACAGTGCCTGTCACAAATGCAGACAGAAAAGCAACCATTTGTGTCTGGGTATGGTGTCTATATTTGAGCTTTGAGCATTGGCTGCATATTTCATCATGCATATTTTGTTGCCACCATCTGCATTTTTTTTATTGTTTTCATTCACTGGAAATTAGAAGATGACATAGAGTTGGACAATCTAGTCAAGGATGTTATGGCAACAATGTTCATATCAGTTTGTATTGTAATTATCATGGTAACTGTTGCGCCATTGTTTTATTTAAGCTTACAGGTTGATCGTTAGTCCAGAGTGAAAGTTGAACAAACCAGATGGTGATTTTGTAAACTGTAAGTAAAAAGTGCAATGTGACAAAATGGAAAAGATACAAGATGTAAAAGATGCGAAAAGGCAATAATGACCAAAGAGACAGAAAGATGTAAAACAATGAAAACAGCATGAATGATAAAAAAGACCAAAAGAGGCAACAAGATGTACAGACTGATGGAAAAAAACTACACGAAAAAACCAAAAAGACAAAAAATTGTTTGATTTTGGGATTTTATTTCATTTTCATTATGAGTAATTATTAATGCTTGCCCTTTCATCACCAAGCACTAAGATTTTATGCTAGATATTAAATAATAAAAGTTATCAAGAGCACCTATTGCAGACAATGTAATTTATGCACACATGTTATTGCTCCAGTGTATCAGTTTGTTGTCTTGTGTCACAGCCTGTTCTGATGTTGACTTTTACATGCCTTTAAAGAAATTACATGCTTCATCAGATACCTTGGTCACTGGAGGCCCTCCCTCTTTATACACACACCAGTGGGTACGCATACCCACACAGCTGGGCACGTCCTTACCCTGCCCTGGCAGTTGTATAAGCATCATGATGGAATTGGTCACTACAAGATTGAGAGAAGTGGCTGAGATAGAGTGGTACACACTGAAAAACATGTCGGGTAAGACCCTGATGCAGATGGACAAATAAAGGAGGTAAAGTGACAGTAAGGGGGAGTGAATACTGACAGGTCTGTGGGTATCACAGCTTGACAGAGCTACATTTATCTATAATTCATGACCTTGAAGCCCACAGGCCACATGCATTATGCAACTTAATTTTTATTAACTAAATCAGGATTAATGCAGAATCGTCCGTGCACACAGAGATGCAAACATCAAAGACGCGGAAAAACAAAATCCCCATGAAGTAATCTAGTAGGAAGAGCTCATGCTGAATGTAATGTCTTTGTTATACTGACTTCCTGTGGCTGAAGTCTTTATGAAGACCTGGCAATAGCTGTGTTTTGAAATGACCTACTACATTGGTAGGTACCACAAAATATAAAATTGGAGTAACTGAGGAGATTCAATTATTTCTGGCCCGAAAGTGTGACTGTCTTATCTTTTGTTTTTGTTTTTCGGCTCCCTTGGCTGGCCTTGACAAGCCTGAGGAGGACTGTCTAGAGAAGGAAGCTCAGCTTCTCCTTCCCCCGCTTATCACTACACACTCTGATTTGGAAGCTTAGTGGACTTTATTGACCTGTGTTACCATGGTCAAGCGCCATGAGACTTTTGGATCTTTGGGAGAGAGCGCTGACTTCCTTAGTGGGGCTGATACCACATATGCATCCATGCTGTCATTACCTCACGTCACAACAAATCCCAAGGACTTTCTGGAACCTTGCTTTGTTAATGTGTGTGTAACTTGTGTAAGACAGTGAGTGCTAGTTGGTGTATAAGTGATATAGATGTAATTGTGTAAATATAATGTTTGTGGATTTGGGTATAGATTTGGTGATTGAGATGTATGTATGATTTTTGGATATGATTTTATATAAGATGTAATAGTAGTATTATAGGACTTGACAGAACTGCCAGTGACTCACCGAGGTAATAGATATGTTCTAGCTGTAATGTATTATTTTACCAGATACCTTAATCTGTATGCTCTCCCAGATCAACGAGCTGTTACTGTAGCAAAATGTTTGTTTGAAAACTATTTATGTTGTCATGGAGTGCCCCAAGGTTTGCATACGGACCAGGGACATCAGTTTGATTCAGATCTGGTAAAATATGTTTGCATCTGGGCATACATAAAACTAGGACATCACTATATCATGCTATGTCTGATGGAGCAGGCGAACAGATCTGTAAACGACCAGTTAGCTAAATACTTGTACAACAAAGGAGGTGATTGGGATGAACATTTGAAACAAGTTGAATTTGCATACAACACAAGTGTCTTCTACTAAATATACACCTTTCTTCCTGGTACACGGGAGAGAAGCCTGGTTGCCGGCTGATCTGCTACTGGGAGATTTACAAACTGTGCATAAGACTTCAATTGTTCCAGGGGACTATGCTCTTGTTGTACTTAGGAGACTGCGTGACTCATTTCAATGGGTGGCAGACAATATTGCAGCTGCAGGAGTACAGCAAAAACATTATTATGAGTGGCGATTGAGACATACAGCTTATGAATCAGGTGATCTTGTTTGGGTTAACTTTCCAGCTTTGCTAGGCAGAAACTTTCAGTGGACAGGTCTGTTCAAAGTGCTAAGGAAAAATGAAGATAATGAGGATGGTCTTGGAGTTAACTATGAGCTAGTGGACCGGCTCAATCTTAGAGCTAAGCCAAAGGTAATTCACTACAACTGTCTTGAGCCTTATCGGTCTGCGACACAAAGTTTATCTTTGAGTTCGGGATCCGAGATGCTTGTGTCAATTACCATTACACGTTTCTGTAATGGTACAGCCGCAGGATATCTATGGCAACATTTTACAACAGTCCAGAGTGTACACTGCTATCTGACTCGTCATGCACAGTATAACTTTGTGGTTCCACAGGTCAAGGGTGTAACACAAGGACATTTTTCAACCCAAAGGGTTAAAATGTGGAACAATCTACCTGCCACAGTTAAGTCTAGCAAACAAACAGTTTCAAAAAAATCTGTGAAATATTTTTTTTAAGAATTTCATCTTTACAAAATGAACAGAGTGGTATTTACTATTAAGAGATATTTTAGTATATTTTTTAGAACATTTGCTGTAATTTTTGTATACATCTATTTTCTGTATTCACTTATTTATTCGTCATCAAATTTATATTATTGTCATCCTGCCGGCCGACAGTGACCTCCTCAGGGACGTGGCAATACTTTTATGTGCTATCCCAAATTCTTGTACATGAACAGCATGTCTATTCTTTTTATGTATCATGGCTCTGCATTTGAATAAAGTCAACTCTAATCAAATCAAGGATGATTTAAAACCTATAAAACACAATGCATGTATCCCCTCAGAAATGTAATCCTGCCTCACCATTTAGTGTCAGCATTATTACAAAAGCATATTTGAAAAGTTGAATAAATTAGAGGAATGAAATGATTGTATTTACCATAAATCTGTCTGTGGTGATAAAATGTGTTGGTAATGTTTACATTCAGTTGTCACATGTTACAGAGCTAATGAAATGACAATTTGAAACTTTTAGTACATTAATATCACAAACTGCAGTAGAGATGCTTCATGTTAGAAAATTAACATATGATACAGTCAAGGGGAAACTGGTAGTTGATTCCAGATATACTGCAGGCCTGCTGACTCCGGCCCCTGCAGTTGTAGGTCAGATGTCATAACAGTGAAAATTAAAGTGAAATAAGCAGCTGTTGGCTGATGGCTGTAATTCTAGAATTGCTGTAGTTTGTTCTGATATGGTGAAATGATATGGTGAAATGAGCTAAAATCAGAATGAACGCAAAACAAATGCAACTTGCAGTATGATAACGTAAAGCGATAACACTCACGACTTCTCCATTCTTTCCAGTCTGAAATCGGCTTTGGAAAACTTGAGACCTACATCAAACTTGACAAACTGGGGGAGGTAAGAACAATAAAGAAAAATCTGAATCATCATCCAAAAATCATCCAAAAGCCTTTTATAGTAGTTTTATTTCATATCTGCAATGTTTTTCATCTCTGCAGGGCACCTACGCGACAGTGTTTAAGGGTCGAAGCAAGTTAACAGACAACTTGGTGGCTCTGAAAGAGATTCGACTGGAGCATGAAGAGGGTGCACCCTGCACAGCCATCAGAGAAGGTGAAGAAAGTTTAGATTATCTGAACCATCTCAGAGGTCAAAATGGACTGCACGAGCAAAAGCTTTATTGTTCTGCCAGTGTTGTCAATTCTGTGGTGCCTTGTTGCTCCTAGTTGTTGAACTTCTTTCCCCAGGTTTGTCTGTGTGTGACTGACAGTGTCTGATGTGTCTCATTGTTTTAGTGTCTCTGCTGAAAGACTTGAAGCACGCCAATATTGTCACCCTCCATGATATTATCCACACTGACAAGTGCCTGACACTCGTTTTTGAGTACCTGGTGAGTGGCTCTACTATACATGTTTACCTGTGTTTATTGGGATATTTATGTCATTGAAATATTTCTCTCTTTCTCTCTCGCTCTCTCTCTCTCTCGCTCTCTCTCTCGCTCTCTCTCTCATTCACTCAGGAAAAAGACCTAAAGCAGTACATGGATGACTGTGGAAGCATCATGAGCGTTCACAATGTTAAGGTAATTAAAGGAAAAAGCTGCTGGAGGAAAAGTCTGCTGTGTCATGGCTACTGCTAGAGTCAGAAGATGTTATAATACATTATACGGACAAAGGTGTTTGGACACCTGAAATGTGGGCATCCCTTTCTAAATCTACCTGTTCATAAGCACTAAACTGAGGAACAAAATTGAATCTGCAAACAAAATAATCAAGAAAATGCACAAAAATGAACAATCTAGTAAACAGAATTTCAGTAAATATCAGCTCAAAATACCACAGATAATTGATTCTACCATGTTTGTTTTCATGCTGATTTTCAGCCCTGTATCAGACAAGCAGTTTTGGTGTCTGTTGCTTTAAATGCCAATGAGCTCCAGTTGACTGCACACTTTTCCTGTCTGTGCCATGGATTCCATTGTTTTCAGTCACTCGCATGTTATCCCAGGAAATTACATCAAAAAATATGCAGAAATCCAAATGGCTTGATTCAGGACCAGTTATCTAAGTAAGGCTGTTGTTTTTCTTTTTAGTGAGATTTTACCCTTATTTCTACCAGACCTCTTTTATAATAAGAAAAGACATGGAATTTTATTTTTCACAGTATGTCTCATTTAAAGCCAAAGATATTTTAGAAAGATATTACAACAGTAAATCATATATTTGTCCTCTGTTTGCATAGATCTTCCTTTTCCAGCTGTTGAGGGGTCTGGCGTACTGCCACAGAAGGAAGGTCCTTCACAGAGACCTCAAACCCCAGAACCTGCTCATCAATGAAAAGGGAGAGCTCAAACTGGCAGACTTTGGTACAAAATCACTTCATTCATTTATTTTATGATACACTGTACATGGTAAAATTAGACAGAATCTGAATTAGAAGGCTGCCTAGTGGCTCCTGAAGGAAATACAGGATTCTCATGCTTTGAATGGACTCACAAACTGGACAACACTGCCACCCTTAGGATAAAATCTGAACATGACAAACTGTAGTGTTGGTACAAAATCTCTTTGCAAGCCATTAATAACCGAAAGTAAAATCTGGTTTCATTCATTCTAGACTCATACAATCACAAAAACTGTGATAAAAATGTTCTATGTTGTGAATATAATGTTAATAAGCATGCTGTATTGCATATTCTATTGTATTTGGCAATGTCCGAATGCTAATTACATAAATGCGAATAATGAATTATTTGCATGGTTTCCTGAAGGTCTGGCTCGAGCCAAGTCTGTTCCTACAAAGACCTACTCGAATGAAGTGGTGACATTATGGTACCGACCACCAGATGTTCTCCTGGGCTCCACTGAATACTCCACACCTATCGACATGTGGTGAGTAAACGCACCCTGTATCCATCTTAGAAGAACATACACACATGGGTCAAGTGCCATCACTATCACTGAATAATCATTTAGTCCTTATTAGAGGTATAACGGTATGCCAAAATCGCGTTTCAGTACATACCTTGGTTTTAAAGTCACGGTTCGGTACATTTTTGGTACAGTAAGGGAACAAAATGTAAAACATAAAACTGCTCATCTTTTGTGCAAACAAGAAAGAGCTTAATAACATTTAAAATCTTCAATATGCTTGTCTTGACATGCTTATTCCCTTATTATTCCTGTATATGTAGAATTTGGGCTCATTTCCTTTATTTCTGATCATTTTTTTGATTATTTTTATAATTTACATCATTCATTTTGTTCCTTCCCAGGTTTGATTTATAAATAGTAGATATAATATTATCTATTAGTATATTCAAGATGAACCTAACTTCATTTTTCAGTCTGAGATGGATTAATTTTACATTTTTTAAATAGCTGAATTTGAAAATCTCCGTTTCCATCAGGCCACTTAAAGAGGGCCATAAAATATGTATAAATATCCTCAATCCTTAGGAGATATGCCACGGTCTTAAATTCAGGAACAGGGTCTTCAAGCTCTGGCTTCGTCTAAGCACTACCACTAGCCATGACATCTGATAGCCAGAGGCAGAGGTATTTTGATTATGGAGTAGACATGTATGGATATAGCACGAGACAGTTACATGTCCTGTCCACCACACAATATGTTCTTCTTCATTTACCGGTAGTCAGTGTAGATGCTTCTTGCTGTGTTACTGCCATTCACAGGAGCACACTGTGAAGTACTACTTAACAGTCTGCCTCATATTCTCACTCAGTGTGTTCCATGTGGGAGCTTGGTACGCCTCTGTACCCGTACCGAATGTCCCGTACTGAAAAATACGAATCCAAAAACGTATCATTACACCCCAAGTCCTTCTCAGCTTAAGTTCAATTTTGCTTTTTGAATACAGTTTGAAATTGCAGAATATGTGTATTTACCATGTTGAGAATTTTGTACCTTTTGTTCATTATTTTAGTCATTTTTATTCATTTTGTTTATTATTGTATTCATTTTTTTATTCTGTTTATTGTGGTCATTTTTCATTTTCTTGATTATTTTGTTAATTTTGTCTACTTTGTTAATTATTTTGTTCCATCTTATTAAATTTCTTTGCATATTTACTGATTTTGATGCTTATTAAGCTCTATGTTATTTAGTATGCTGTACATTTTTCATTTCAATTATTATTCTTTTACATTTTGGTTCATTTTGTCAGTTTATTTTGTTCCTTCTCGTTGATTGCTTTGCTTTTGTCTTGTTCTTTCTGTTGCTTATTTATTTCCCCCCCTTCATTTTGTTGATTGATTTATTTTGTTCATTTTACTTATTATGCCATGCTGGTCATTTGCTGCTTAATGAACTTACAAAATAAGCTCAACCCCCACTTGTGTTCAGCCTATTATCAACAATAAAATACATAAATAAGCAGTTTTATTTATTTTTAGGAACAAGAAGTAGAGATATTATGGTATGGTAGTTTATAATAAACTTAGCATCCCTTTCTCTTTTAGGGTCTTGAGTTGAACTACCAGTTTAAATAATTCTTTTAAAATTTTTTGCTACTTTTGTATTGTTTAGGGGCGTGGGCTGTATCTTCTATGAAATGATCACAGGCAGACCCCTGTTCCCTGGATCGACAGTGGAGGATGAGCTTCACCTCATTTTCCGCATCCTGGGTGAGGCCGAGCGTAGGCCTAATGAACGTCCATCTTCTCCTGCTTGTGTGCACCTCACGCATGTTAATGTGCCATTATTTATTTTTAACAGGTACTCCTACAGAAGAGACATGGCCTGGCATCACCACTAGTGAGGAGTTTAAGACCTATAATTTCCCTCAATACCAAGCGGAACCCCTCGTCAACCATGCGCCCAGGTCTGTGAATTTAAATGCCCTCAGCCTTGAGCATGAGTAGATCGAGTTACTGAGATATGTTATATGTAATATGATAAGCAGGATTGATTTTTTTTTTTTTTGTTTTTGGTAAGGTCTGTAGTCGAGCATTTCCGCCTCTGTAGAAGTGGCAGGAACATTACACTGCAAAGGCTTTCATTTGCGTTTAAAATACTCGTCAGCGATTTTACCTTCACTCTGTTTCACTCTCTCTTGTTTTGTGTCTCATAGGATAGATAGTGATGGACATGACTTGCTCTCAATGCTCTTACAGGTAAAATAAAAATGATTCTGTATGCATAATTAATAACTTAAGTATGCATGGATCCATAGCTGTAGATTTCAGTGTGGTTAGAGTCAGGCATTCGTCCTCCTTAGTATAGTTTATGTGTTCTAATCATTGTTAAAGTAAATGTACGTAAGTAGTGTGCTTTCATCCACCTAATGTGTAAAATTGTGCATTTTTTAAACAGGAGTTTCTACATTTTAATTATATGTAACTATTTCTGGATATGTGCAGCTCATTGTCTTTTTTTGTATTTTTATTTATCGCTGATGTGCAGCACTTTGTTGCAGCTGTGGTTGTTTTTAAAGTGCTTTACAAATTAAGTTGAATTGGATTGTAATTTTGTAAAAACAAATTGTTTAGCACTTTTGGGCTGATTTTGGTTAACTGCCTTCATTATTTTATTCATTTTTGTACATTTTCTTGATTTTTATTTTTTTTTCTTTCACTGGCGTTCATGGTTTTGCTTATTGTAATTCCTTTTTTTCACCTCTCAGTGTCAAGGCTAAGGAGAATATGTTGCAATGGCAACCAGACACATACCAGGCCCAGTCTGGCAAAGAGGCTGATGGCATCACTGGAGTCTGCCAGTATTTTGTCAGTTTCTTGTTTATTTTGTGGATATTTTAAAATGATTTTGTTTCTGCTTTTGTTCATTTTTGTTACATTTTGGGTTCTTAAGTTCTTCTTTTTATTCAATTTGGCTCCTTTACCTGGATTGTTCTATTCATTTTTACCCCTCAGTTCCTATGCTGAAGGGATATTGTTGTTACCCTTGTGGGTGGGCGGTTACAAACTTTGGATTGTTAGGCCAATGACGCTTTAATGGAGAAGCCTAGAGAGCCAAAAGTTACATTAATGGTGTATCAGGTTAAGGTCTCATTCAGGTTTGAAAATGGGTGACCTTGACTTTAGATTAAAGGTCGAATTATCTGATTTTCTTGTTTGCACGATTACTCTTGAACTGAGTGGCCTCAGGTAACCCAACATACAACAATGTGCATAAAGTCAGGACTGGCAAGGAGATTGAGGGGTATCACTGATACCAGTATTTCTGTCCATTGTGTTGATTGTTTGGCTCATTTTTGTGCACTTTGCTGATGTGGAGCTTATTTTGTTCATTTTAATATAATATTGTGAACAGCAACATAAAAGTCCAATCCTCTTTCTTTGACATTTCTCAATCTTGTACCTTTAAAAGAACTATATGTAAAAATCTACATTTACTGTAAGTATTCAAAAAACAAAGTCTATTATCATGAGACTGTTCAGAATTAAGTACCATAATCTGATGATACGAATGTATGTATTTTTGAGGGTTCAACAATAAGTTTTCACTGGTCTTTCATCAGCAGGTTGAGCTCAGTGTGTGGAAATTCTCTCGTAGATCTTCATCTGCTTTCAGAGCAGCAGACTGCTATCTGGTGTTAATAGTTAGTATTATTCTTAAGTTTCCAAGACTACATATAGTCCCTTTATGAAAGTAAAGTACATGAAATGAAATATTACATGTGGAATAAGTTTCAGTAAAAAAAAAGTCGACATTATTTCAATTTCTGATCCCACTTTTGTTCATTTCTTGGTTTATGTTGCTCATTTTTTCGTATTTCGTTGCTTATTTCTTCAGTTTTGCTCATTCTGCCCATTGTTTCCAGAGGTCTGACTAAAAATGGCTAATTGAATATAATCAAACAAAACCTGCGCACTCACATGCAAGCTTTAGTTTGGTATAAAACTTGTCACTCTCATCTCTACACTTTCTGTTTGTATATTTCTGTCTAGTTTGAAGCTAAGAAGCGTGTATCAGCAGAGGATGCTCTCAGACACTCATATTTTCGAAGTCTTGGGGAACAAGTGCAGACACTGGCAGACAGTGAGTAGTTGACTTCACACAGTCTGACTTGAACACGTGGTGCGCACACACACAATATCTCACCAACCTGCTGCTGTGTTTCTAGCTGCATCCATCTTCTCTGTAAAAGGCATTCAGCTTCAGAGAGATCCAGGCAAGAGATCCTCCGTTTACCCTGAGTCAAGTAAGTCCTCCATGTCTTCAGAACAGAGAAAACAAAGGGACATTTTACAAACTCCACACCGTGATGTAGTAGAGAATAAGTGTGGTAGCGCCCAGCTCCCACTTCCTTGTCTTTCTTTCTCTTTTCGTCTCTCACTGTGGGTCTTTTGTCATTTCTCAGCCACTGTGTGGCCACACATCACACACTGTTCCTCATGTTAGATAAATATATGTAGATCCCCAAAATTAGGAAACAAGAACAAAATATTTTCTTACAATATTTGAGGACTAAATATGCATAAATACAAACCTGTCCTGCATTTAAAGGCCAATCTCGTTATAGAATTGAAACATATTACTAATTACGTCTGGATTGGTTTATAATCACCTGGAAAAATGTTGTTTACTTATTGGCATTCACGGCAGGATGTTCCAATATGCAGATCAGAATGGATTCCTCTTCTTTATTTTCCTGTTTTATAACACGGCATCTAGCATCAAGATGCATTAGTCACCTACCATGTCAAATGATTTTCCTCTTGACTCCACTCAACCAAAATAAAATGGACCAAGACATTTTTTTCTTCTTTTTTTTTGGACAACATTAAACTACAGTATTTTAGCATAACAGGTGAACTTTCATTTTCAACTGTGCCTTAACTTTCCCCCAATGTTTTCGCATTTCTGTCAACAATTCATGAATTACTGCAATGTGAACACTGAGTGGTCAGAGTTCACAGCACTCAGTACCGTATGGTGATTTTGGACTGGACTGAAATCTGCCTGTTGTGCAGCCTGACCATCATTGATAATTCTTGTGGCTTGGGGAGGTGTAGGAGCCTAATGTGATCATCCTGGGAAACCAAAGTCACATGTGGTTGTCAAACTTTTCTGTGGGCTCTGGTTGCAAAGGCTGCTGTTGAAACTTGGCCACTCACCTTTCACAGTCCATAAGAGAGGCTCAATGTAAAGCAAGTATTAGAATGGATTACAGGAGAGAGTCACACCGGCAAGAAATGCACTGATAAGCAGTGGGTATCTGTGCTTTTCAAAATACTTATGCTTCAAACCACTTGTAAACTCACCCACAGCACCATAAAAAAGTTCCAGAGGGAAATATAACTGAAAGCGTATCGCTGTGAATTGAAGTTGACTTGCTTTGCACTATGTAGGACTCTGCTAAGAGAAAAATCAGACCAAAACAGAAAATCCATGTAGAGGGAGGGGTCTTTGCAGTCCACTTTCTGCACAAGAGGGGTTATTAATGGATGAGTCTATATATTCATTTCAGGAAACCGAGACATTACCTTTAACATTTGGGACACAGGAGGAACTAATAAAGACCTTTCACAAAGATATCGTGTATCAAGATATCATGATCTGTATACTGTATCTAAAGGTTCTACCGAATGTTTTGCCTCTGAAGTATGAAGTTATTTGCCATGTACAATTAGATGCCAGTAGTTGAATAACGTCTTATGTCTTAAAATACATCACATCTGCACACTTGATTTTTACATCACACTTAGACGTACTTCAGTTCTGTCTTTTATCATATTCTGTGTGTCTCTTTATTTCTGTGTCTGTTGCCTTTGTCGTGGCCTTTCTTATTAACAGCCTCTTCTCTTTCTCAGTGCCCATGCTGTCTTCTTTTGCAATGCTCGTCTTTTCCTCCCTTAATTCTTGCTGTCTCTCTTGTGTGCCCTACTCTGCTACACCTCAATGTTCCCCCACCTTTTCTTTCCTTGACCCTAAAAAAAAGTGATGGCTCATAAGCTAGGCTCCGCCCCCTCGCAGTACTTCCAGAGAGAGGCAGCCAATCCCAGGTCTCAGAGTCATACTCTCTCCTCCACCTCCACTGGCTGAGTGGCCTACCGTTCTGGTAAATACTGTCTGTTTCATTCTGTCTGCTGTTAATACCCCCCTGCAACACACACATTTCTACCTGGTTGTCACCTTGCCTCTTCTCCTCTGTCCATTTCACTTATGTTTGATTAGTCGATGCTTCTCATTGTCACTCAGTTCACTTTAATGTAGTCACATCTGTCCTTCCCGCCCTTCCACTTGATGATCTCACCCATTTCAGCTCATATGTCCTTCACGTTGTCTCTGTTTTTTCTTTCTTCTTCTCCCTCTCCCCATTCTGGCTCTTTCCCTCTAACTTCAGTCCCCACACCCACAGGCACCATCTCAGCTTTCACCTACCGAGTCCTTTTTTACTGAGACCACACCACTCCCACTGCTTTTTTTTTCAGGGATGAAAAGGGCAACAATATAGGCACAACAGAAAAGTATGTGCTAAGAGAATGGGGAGTCATTTGATTCTTTTTATTTGCAGTCCTGTTCAGGTTTCTTCAGCGAGAGATGTAGCCTTGTTTCAATTAAGTGTTATGGGTAAGAGGCCAGATGGGTTTGGTGAGTGTTTGTGTGTCATAAACAGTGATGGATGAGGTACACAGATTCTTTAGCAATGAAATATTACAGTGCAGTGCAATGTAAAAAAACACTTTACATCCTGTAGAAAATGAACAGGAATCAACAAAATCAAACAATATTAGCAAAATAAGCAACAGAATTGGCAAAAATGAACAAAATAATAATCACAATCTACAAAATTAATAGAAATTTAAAAATATGCAACAGAAAGAGTCAAGATAAATAAAATAATACAATTTGCAAAAACAAATAGAATAATCAACAAAATGTACAAAATGATCCACAAAATAAATGGAAGTGAGCAAAATATGCAACACAATGAACCAAAGTTAACAAAATCAGCAGCAGAATTAGCCAAGATGACCAGAATACTCAAGAATATGAACAACAGAATGCACACAATGAATAGAAAATACAAAATATGCAAAAAAAATTAATCAAAATGAACAAAAATGAGCAGTAAAATTAGTAAAAATGAACAGAATAATTTACAATATGAAAAAATGAACAAAAATGAACCTAATGTGGAACAAAATGAACCAAAAATAAGAATATAAACCACAAAGGGAGAACAAAATAAAGAAAAATTGACAAAAAAGTAACGGTAAAGAAAATACAGTGGGACAACAGCTAACGTATTTAATCCGTTCCGGCGTCACAGCGAAACATTCATTTGCCGTGCCGGTTTTTCCATATGAATACATGTAAAACCAATTAATCCATTGTGGACCCATGAAAACTCCCATATAAAGTATGTAAACACACCCGTATGTGCACATTTACTCATTATTATTATTTGAAAAGGAAGTTATGTTAATCATCTGAAACAGAATGCATGAAATTAGTTCTAAAAATGATTT
>JAQQAE010008792.1:0-14999 GCA_029823295.1 Pseudamia nigra | reverse complement strand
ACAGGCCTCTTGCATCTTTTTAAGTGGGAGACCTTGCATAATTGGTGGCAGACTAAATACTTTTTTGCCCCACTGTAGTTAAGAAAATTAACAATATGCTCAAGAAAATGAAAAAGGAAATTAAAAATAGTGGAGAAGAAATGAAGAACATTGAAGAAAAATGCAACAGAATTATCAAGAAAAGGAAAAATGTACAATATGATGGAGAAAATAAACGTTAACAATTAACAATATTTGTAATAGTACAAAATAATTAAAACTTGGAACAAAATAAATGAAAAAATGCACAACATGGTTAAGAAAATGAACAATATACTTGAGCACGTGAATGAAATGAAATAATGAAGAAAAAAATTAAGAACATTAACAAAAATGTTACAGAAATATCAAGGGAAGGAAAAATGCACATAATGAAAAAAATATACAAATTAAACAGTATACTCAAAAAAAAAGAAAAAATGTACAGAATAATGAATAATAAAGAAAAAGAATCAAGGAAAAGAAAAAAATAAGTGATACAAACTGAATTAAAAAATTGAGAAAATTAACTAAAACTCTCAGTTGGGAGAATAAATGCAGATTTTTCTCTGGTATCAAATTCACCTTATTCTGATTTAAGACTTAATTTACACTTATCATATACCAGGATGGGTGTTTTATGTTTAAGGGATGCTATGTGCACCTAAGAATATAATGTGCAATGCAAAGCACCTTTTTTAAATTTCAACACCACACTGCACTATTAGGATTACGTGTAGGGATCAAAGATGCTGGTTTTGGATTAAATAGAGCTGTGTTTTCTCAAGCCTTTGAACACAGAAGCAAATGTCACAGTCGTGGGTGGAAACAGCATCTGCCTCTATGAACATGTGTTTTTTTGGGTTTACGTTCGTGCCACCGGGAGGCAGCAGAGCACAGGTGATGGTTCACGTTGACAATGGGGCAATAAGTGGACACGGGTGTGAGGTGTTCATGTGTTTGGTCTGCAGGGATCACACAGCTCTGACCCAAAAAGTCTGACACACTGGGATAAACAGGTTGGAACTGAACGATAAAAGCCAAAGCAAGAAGAATTTAAGAAGGGATAAGGTACGTGCAGGAAGAAAAGCCACCAACACTTATGCAGCATCCTTATTTGTTTAAGTGATTGCAGCATTAACAGCCACCTTTACAAAAATAAGATTTCATCTGCAGCCGTACATTAGATGATGAAGAAGAAAAGCGACCGATTGTGATTAAATGTGCAACATGAGTCCAGAACCGATGAAGGATGTTGATTATTCCTGTCACATCCATGAAAACACACAGGACATGCTTCTTTTATTCTGTTTATTTGAGTCATGTGCAACATAGTCTACAGTGCCACCTGCTGGGGACTCTGCAGACAAGATTATCCACTCCAAACCCCTTTAGAAAAGCACCCGTTACACCAAGAGTCTCAAACTTATGCCATGGAGGTCGAGACCCTGCAGGTTTTCTATCCAACGAGTCACTAAAGCAGGTGATTTCACTGATCAGCAGTCAGGGGGGAGGAGCTAATCAGTAAAATCTCCTTGTTGGAGACTGGTTGGAGGAAAAACCTGCGGGGTCTCGGCCCTCCATGGCATAAGTTTGAGACCCTTGCATTACACACTGATCAGTCATAACATTCTGCCCACTGACAGGTGAAGTGGTAATAAAGTCAATTGTCTTATTCCAGTGTCATCTGTGAGTGGGTAGGATGTATGAGGCTGCAACTGAACATTTAGTCCTTGAGGATGATGTGTTTTAAACAAAATATTGGGCAACATAAGAATGCAAACAACCTTGACAAGAACCACGATGTGATGTCAGGACAACTGGGTCACTTTTGTTGGAGTACTTCCATCAACTGTAGACTAGCGCACCCAACAAGTTCCTAAGGTTTGGATGCAATGACCCATCATTTTTGTCAAAGTTGCTCTAGTCCTTACTTAGTTTTGGACAATTTGTTGCTTTCTTGCAATAACTGCGAGGATTAAATGTACACTTGCTGCCGAATACATCCACCCACTGACAAAAGCCATTGGAACGATACGATCAACATTATGACCACGTCACTGGTTAGTGGTCATAATGTTGTGGCTGAATGGTGTATGACTATTTTTTTTTACTAACTTTTTAAAGTTCACTTCATAGCATAGCCACCATCTCCAACAATGACCTTCCTGGGGGTGAGGTGAGGGGATGAAGTTGGTTGCAATCTCCAACCTCACCACTGGATGGGACTACAGCTCACACACATAAAATGTGTTGATGCTTGTTTGTCCTAATCTCACTGTACGTGCTGCTCTCCTGGTGTTTTGGATACAGTATTCCTGAATCCCCTCCACATTCCCACGAGTGTGCGTCTAAACGTCCCCATCCTGTAGGCGTACAGGATGGGGTTGAGCGCTGAGTTGACGTGGGAAAGCAAAATGGCCCCGAGTGTGAGCGACATGGGCACATTGCACTGTGGGCAGAACAGCAACACAGTGTTGATGATATGGATGGGCATCCAGCACACAGTGAAGAGGAAGAGGAGCAGGAAGAGCGAAGTGGCCTTCCGCATCTCCCCACAGTTACATTTGCAGCCTTCGGAGCTGGATTCAGATGAGGTGACCCTGACTCCTGACTTTGTAAACACAGTTGTGGCATCAGTTTCAATCAGTGATCCGATTCCTGACTCCCCATCCGGTCTGTGTTTCCTCTGCGCTCCTCTGGTTCCTCCTTCCTCTGAATTGCCAGTGTTCTCCGTGGCAGCGGTCCCAGGAGCTCGTGAGGGGACCTCTGGAGCGCTCCTTCTGGGCATGGCGATGCGTCGGAGCTGGCGACGGACGGCGAGGAAGATGCGTCCGTAAATGATGAACATAGCTAAGAGTGGTACCAGGACACAGCAGAAGAAGTTGAAGTAGACCATGTAGTACATGTTGACCACGCAGGTGAAGATACAGTAACTGAAACGACAGCAGAGCACAGAGGATCATCATCATGAGTAATCTACTTGCACCACAATGAATCACGTCTGTCAGCTGTCCATCATCCAGTCCTCCCACGTGTCCTGATATGAACTCGGTCATTACAGGCATCTGCTTTTTACTGCATTTATTCATCCATCACCATTTACACTGTCTCATACAATGTTAAATCAAAATGATCAAATGAAGGTCTGATTGAAGTTAAAAAAAATGGACAAAAATAAGACAATGAACAATAACTGAACAAAAGAATGGTACAGGCATCAACAAAGTCAACACAAATGAACAGTGATTAAGAATGTCAACAGAAACGGACAATCATCAAAAACACTGAAAAAATGAACAAAATAATCAGGAAAATTGAGCAAAAATAACATCACTTTTTAAAAATTAGTCAAGAATATGGAAAAAAATAGGAATATCGATCAAATTGGACAAAATAATCAAGAAAACTAAGGAAATTAACAAAATAAGGAAAATCGAAAAGAAATCGCAAAAAATGAACAAAGTATGTCTTAATTGAGTTAAAAAAAAGAAAAAAGTCAAGAAAATTAACAAGAATTGAATAAAATAACAGCAGAATAATCCAGTCAACACAAACAAACAAAAGAATTAAAGACATTAAAAACTGACAAAATTAAGAAAAACGAACAAAATAATCAGGAAAATTAAGGAAAAATGTACAAAAAAGGAATAAAATAGTAGAAAAATTTACTAAATGATCAGCAGGATGAACAAAAATGAACAAAATAATCAAGAAAATGAGCCCAGTTGTCATACTAAAGTATAATAAATAGGAAATTAATTGAGAAAATCCATAAAAATGGCAAACTGATGACTGAATAAAAGACTCCATGACCCACTATTGATTCTACATTTGAGAAACAATGATATATTCTGTAATATTGCGTGAGGACCATATGTTTGGATTTATCAATTGTCTCTTTTTTTGACAACCTTTTCATTCATGTCAGGATTTGTCATATATATGTATCTTACTCTGTCGTTCACTACAGTTCCCTCCTCTGGTTTCCTTTCATTCACTCATCTTTCTCTTACTGGATTCCTCCTGGTTGCCGGTGCCAGTCCATGAGCGGTACACATCCACAGAGTATGGCCAGGCTCCAGGTGAGCACCAGGATCAGCTGGGCGTTCCTGGGACTCATGATGCGCTGGTACTGGAACGGCAGAAGAATGGCCAGGTAGCGCTCCGCCGCCACGGCCAGCAGGCTCAGGATTGAGCTCTGGAAAACATGAGAATTAAATGTCAAGCACCCACCAAGGCAGTGAGGAGTTTAGAGATCAGATGGATGTGACTTTTGGTCAGCCTCAACAAGGTTCTGACATGGAGTGCTGCTGAATCTCAACTGGTGACGTACGATTGTTCAGTGGTAGAAAGACTATGTTGAGGATCTCTTTAACCTGACTTTTGTGCCTTTATGTACAAGAAGTTGAGCCTGAAGACTCAGCTGATGGCTAACTCATCACTGGTCTCAAATTCTCCAGTATGGTCAAAAAGCTCCTCAGTGTCCAAGCCCCAGAAGTCAACAAGATCCATGTACTGGACCTGAAGCCTCTGGATGCTGTGGGGCTTGTCCTGGCTGATACACGGCCACAATCTCACATGGACTCTGCTTTCTCCTGGGTGCTTTTACCAGGATATGGGAGAGGAGAGTCTGGCCATTGGTTGAATCTTAGAACAATGCGGTTTTCATCCAACCATGGAACAGTGAACCCTCAGCAGGATGCTGGAGGGTTTGTGGCCCACTTCTGCAGGCCATTCAGTCTCAGTATGTCAGAGTTAGAGCTTGGTTCACATTCACAGCAGTAAGTCAGACTGGTTTCAGGCGCAAGTAGGAATTCCACAGGGCTGCCATTTATCACAGATTTTGTTTATAAGCTTTATGGATAGCTTTTCTAGGCACAACCAATGCATAAAAGGTACCAAGTTTGGTGGCCTCAGGATTTCATCTCCACTTTGATGTGATTTTACTAGCTTCATCAAAGTATGACATCCTGCTTACGCCAGATCAGTTTGCAGCTGAGTGTATCACTGCTGGGCAAATGATCAGCTCTGAGATCATGATTCTCCACAAAACAATCAATCAACAATCTAATCCACATTACATCAGGAGATTGACATGCACCTTCATCCAGGAGGAGCTCAATGTAGAACTGCTGATTCTCCACATCAGGAGCCAGATGAGGTTGCTCAGGGATCTGGTCTGGATGCCTCCCTGCTGACATGCATCATATCCAACCAGGAGCAGGCCCAAGGGTAGAACCAGCACACACTGTGGGTGTGGGAAATGTGCATACCTGTGTGAGCACCATGAGGCAGCTGAGCAGCACCAGACACAGAGGCAGATCATGGTGAGGTTGACCTAGGTCTGTCAGGGCAGCACAGGGAATGGCCACCAAGCCCACCAGGACGTCTGCTACAGCCAGAGACACCTATGCAAAGTGCAGAGAAAGTTTGGAGAGTCAACGAAGGTGCCCACAGTTGTATAAATCATCTAAAGTTATGGAAAAGTCAGTAAATTTAACTTGCATGTAGTCAGTGTGTCCTTTTGTTGTCCACAGTTCATGATAACGTCAGAGGAAAGACATGCAAGTACTGTAAATAGTGACCAACACTCTAGATGCTTCATATCCAACAGGACATACTGTGTGTTCTAGTGTTTTGAGTTGATGGTGCTGTTTTACAAAGCTAGTCAAAAAATTAAGAGGTCAATCTACTCTCAAAGGATTTAAAAAGGCACCACTACATTTATTTGTAAAATCACACATATAGTTTCTGTTTTATGCAAATTGACTCTCATACAGTATATGTATTGTTTTGTTTCTTGTTACCCAAAGAACCAAAAAGTGTCAAGAAATGTTACTTCAACAATGTATGGTGCTTACATGTTTGCATGGAGTGGTCTATTGCTTGCCAATAGTCTCTACTGCTGTAACGGTGGTGGGTCGGAACCTGTTACTGACATGTAAGTGGTGGATTTATGGCTCTGGGGTCTCTTGGTTATACGTAGTTGACTAGATTGCGGTTGCTGTGCTGCTGTTCCTCTGGACAAATAACGCTGGTGCAACTGCCCTGCCCCCCGCATTCCAATGGCACAATCCCGGTCAGGTTGCCCCAGTCGTGGCATTCCTACAGATGTCATGTTCTCTAAAGCTGCAATGCCTATTTCTAGGGTTGGGTGTGTTTGACATAGTAGTAGTGAGTTCTTCCTCAAAAGTGTGTTTTGAGACACAGGGCTACACACAATAATTAGTCAGGTGTGGCCAATCCCACATGTTGGGAATCGTCATAAAGACGACCATTGGAACAGCTAGTTTTATTAAGTGAGAAAAACTCTAACCGAATTGGACCAAAAATAGAGTGGTTTCATTTGTGCATTAGTCTGATCCCTCACCAATGCATGACAACCATCTTTCCATTCTAGCATGTTTAGTCCTTTAGCACCAGTGCTTTGAATTCAGTACACCCCCCCCACCCTTGCCCTGCAACTCATGGAAAACATGGAGACTGAATATTGTGCAAATTCCTTGCATCAGAAAGTTTGCTAGCCATTAGTTTGTAAATTTCCTTTGCATTTGACCCTTTGTTATTGGTGAATTTGCTGACTACATGATACTCGGTCTTCCCGTCTTCCATGATTTGCAGAGTTTTGAAGACGCCTACAATTGAAAGACAGTTGTCCTCCATCAGTGAAGAATCAGACTGTGTAATCCACAAATGAAAACAACTCGAGCAAACATATATGTGGATATGTATGAATTTTTTGACTGCCCGTATGCTGGTTCAGGGTTTTGTCTTCAATCCTGAAACATCCAGTTATTGATTTTGTTCATTATTTTGTTTCCATAAGGATCCAGTCATCTGAATTTTAGACTTGAAAACAAAACATCTCAAATTATACTTTTTTTTTTTTTTTAATGCATCTTAAAAATGGATCAGTTGTTGAACTTGGCAGCTGATGTTCCCAAACTTATGGTTAAGGAGATGATTGATGGTTCATACATCATGTTCAGAAATTCAGTCATTTTTTTTGGTCATTTTGTTTTGTTCATTTTGTTTATTTTGTTGATTATTTGGTTCATTCTGTTTTTATTGATCTAGTTCATTAGTATTAATGTTCATTTTCTTGGGCTGGGCCCGAATGTGAGGCATGCAGGCCTGGCACATGGACACGCCCTGGTGCCACACAAAAAACCCCCAGCTATGGGCAAATAGCACTGCTGCCTAGTGGCCGTCACGGGAGTGACAAAAGCTAAGGGAGACACCCCTTACAGAAAATCCGGAGTGGAGCCGCGAAGGCGGTTGGTCTTCGCGTAGCAGGATCTCCTGGCAACTCCTGTAGCCAAGTTGGTAGCAACTGTATCGGCTAGTCCCTTCCATTGGATATTACCAGCAAAGCCGAGAAGGGGGATCTGTCGACTGGGCATCTCAGTTCCTCCACAACTTCGCCCTGGCCTGCTCCGATGCTCTGCTCTTGAGCTGAGGTGAAGGATGCATTCTACGAGGCACTCAAAGCGAGGAACCAGCAGACCCCTGCCAAAGAGCACCTGTTCGGCGACTTTAACACACGGATAGGGGCAGATCATGACTCGTGGCCCTGCTGCATTGGCCGCTTCGGCATCGGCAAGCTCAACGAGAATGGTCAACGCCTTCTTAAGCTCTGCTTCTTTCATGACTTCTGTCTGACCAACACATTCTTTTCCACCAAGCCCTGTCACCAAGTGTCCTGGAGACATCCAAGGTCTCACCAGTGGCATCAGCTGGACTTCGTCATCACCAGGAGATCCCTGCTGAACCAAGTGGTGGTCATGCGCAGTTTCCACAGTGCTGACTGACACCGACCATTCCCTGGTCGCCACCAAGGTACGTCTCTGCCTCAGACGTGTCAACCGCTCCAAGCAGAAACCCCAGCCCCGCATCAACACAACTATGATTGCAGTGTGTGAACTGCAGGAATGCTATGCTAAAGTCATAAATGAAGCCCTGGTGGACTGCCCCACTGACTGTGCTACTGCAAGGTGGAACCACATCCGCGAGGCTGTGTTTGAGACCGCCATAGGCACCTTTGGGAAGAAAGTGGGGAGGAGTGCGGATTGGTTTGAAGCAGGAGCCGCTGAAATGGAACCTGTCATCACTGCTAAACGTGCAGCCCTAATCGACCACAAGAAGGAGCCCTCTGTGGCAATGCTTGCTGCACTGCGCGCTGCGAGGAACAATGCACAAAAAATTGGAAGGCATTGTGCCAACGACTACTGGCTTAACCTCTGCCGGGACATACAGCTCTCTGCAGATCTTGGAAATGTGCGCAAAATGTACAAAGGCATGAAGAAGGCTTTCGGTCCCAGTGCCATCAAGCCCGCCCCACTCAAGTCAGCTGCAGGCGATGTCATCAAGGATCGCGGTAAACAAATGGAGAGATGGGCTGAGCACTACCTAGAGTTCTACTCGAGAGAAACCACTGTCTCGAACATGGCCCTTGAGAACACCCCTCCACTGTCCAACATGGATGAGCTTGACACTCCACCCACCATCTTGGAGCTCAGCAAGGCGATTGACACCGTCTCAAACGGCAAAGCTCCAGGCAGTGACAACATCCCCCCCTGAAATCGTCAAAACCGCAAAGGAGAGCTCGCTCTTGAAACACCTCCATGAGCTCCTGCTGCAGTGCTGGGAGGAAGGGTCTATGCCCCAAGACATGCGTGATGCTAAAATCATCACCCTCTACAAGAACGAGGGGGAGCAGAGCGATTTGTAACAACTATCATGGTATCTCACTCCTAAGCATAGTTGGCAAAGCCCGCGTCATCCTCAACAGATTACAACTACTTGCCGAATGTGTGTATCCAGAGGTGCATTGTCGATTCAGAGCAGCCAGGTCAACGATACATATGGTCTTCTCTGTGAGGCAGCTGCAAGAGAAGTGCCAGGAGCAGAGACAACCCCTCTATTTGGCCTTTATTGACCTGACCAAGGTTTTTGACTTGGTCAGCAGAGATGGACTGTTTGCCCTCCTCCAGCAAATTGGATGTTTGATGGATCATCCTCAGACCCTTTCCCGATCAAGAACGGTGTGGAGCAGGGTTGTGTCCGCGCTCCAACCCTTTTTGGCATCTTTTTCTCCCTGCTCCTGTGCTACGCCTTCCGGGACTCTGTGGACGGCGTCTCCCTCCAAACCACAAGTGACAGAGGCCTCTTTAACCTGGCACACCTCAGAGCAAAGACCAAGGTGTGGAGCGTTCTCATCAGGGAGCTGCTCTTTGCTAATGATGCTGGTCTTGTCGCCCACACTGAGGAAGCACTCCAGTATCTCATCAACTGCTTTGCTGGTGCCTGCTTTGAGTTTGGCCTCGCCATCAGCCTTAAAAAGACCAAGGTCATGGGCCCGGATGTCAGCAGTGCTCCCAGTATCAACATCGGTTGATCATCTCCAGCAACCTCTCCCTAGACGCCGAACTGAACGCCCGTATCGGCAAGGCATCGACAGTGATGGCCCGTCTGGCAAAGCGAGTCTGAGACACTTCTATGCTAACCTCCAACACCAAGGAAAGCGTCTACAAGGCCTGCGTACTGGGCACTCTCCTATACGGCAGTGAAGCATGGATCCTCTACTCCTGCCAGGAACGCCGGCTGAATGCCTTTGCAGACTACTGGGCATCACTTGGCAGGACTGTCTCCAGCGTCGATGTCCTGGCCAGAGCAGATGTGCCCAGTATGTTTGCCATCCTGACACAGAGACGCTTGCGATGGCTTGGCCACGTCACCCGAATGGATGATGGCCGCATCCCCAAAGACTTACTGTATGGGGAGCTGGCTACTGGAACAGGCCAAAGGGATGCCCAGGTCTCCGGTTCAAGGATGTCTGCAAACGCGACCTCAAGGCTGGAGGCTTCAACCCCTCCGACCTGGAGTCAGCCACCTCCGTCCGCTCCGACTGGCGGACCCCCACCCAGGATGTCATCAGAACAGCTGAGGAGAGAAGAGACACCCGCTGGGGGGAGAAGAGACTCCACAGACAGCAGACACTGTCGAGACCCCCACCACACTGCGAAGACTTCATCTGCAGCGGCTGCGGCAGGACCTGCAGATCCCGTATTGGCCTCTACAGCCACGCCCGACGCTGCAGCTCCCTGACCGAAGACCCACGGCACAAAACCCCCCCATGATCTTCCGAGATCGATGGAGCTAACTATTTATTTAGAAAACCAGGCACTGTCTGCAGAAGTCCAAATCGTGTGTCTGCTGCTCACCAGGAAGTAGTTGGTGACTGTGCGGAGCCTCTTGTTTTTGGTGACTGCCAAACAAACCAGGAAGTTCCCTACGATGGCCACCATGGAAATGATGAGCTCTGTGGCGACGTAGAGCCCTTTGAAACGAGGCAGGTATCCGTATGGCATCTGTGACGTACAGCTGGGAGTGACATTCATGATGAGAGGAGGAAACCTGCAGAAAAAGATTCAGCTCATTATTAAACATGGTCCAGATGTTTACATAAACTCGCAAAAAGCTACTTCTTCAAATACTAATGTGAAACTTTGAGACTCCATAAAAATGACTACACTGCATAGAAAGCTGAAGTTCCCCTGGCAGACACCAGGTGGAGCTGATGTGTCATTTACACTAATTCAAACAAACTCAAAAGAAACAAGAAATGTGCCACGCAGTATCACTTATTATGGATGGATGTGTATGTGTGGCTGCCGTTGCCATGGCAGCCGCGCATGGGTGGCTGCCGTTGCCATGGCAGCCGCGCATGGGTGGCTGCCGTTGCCATGGCAGCCATAAAGCGTTTCCCACAAGGAATGAAAAAATATCCATGATAAAAAAAATCCCTCATAAATGCAAGCATTTTAATAAGTTATTGTAATCTAACCAAGTAGCTCTCGGATACAGTTTTTTCCTCATATTTATGTCGGAAACCTGTAAAATGCTAATCATATAAATTCTGAATTTCCCGTCACTTGAGAGGAAGTGTTTCTGTGCATTCATCAGGCTGATAGCACAGCGTGAGAGACCGTCATTCATCTCTGTGGTTATTACGTCTCAGTGTGGGCTTTTTGTTTTCACCAACTCAGGGGTGAAAATTGTTCCCGACAAAAGCAAAGACACACACACACTCAGTGTTGACACACTGATCACTGGTGTCTGGAAAACACACACAGTCTGATTTCAGCTGAATGGAGGAGGTCTGTCACAGGTGTGGATTCAGGAGGAAATGAGTAGTAATTTGTACATTATGATGATGTGGGAACTTTAGGATTCCAGAAAACTTTGTAAATGTCACTTTTTGTTCATTTGCTCTGTTATACTGTTCCTTTTTGGGATGGTTTATTCAGTTGTTTGTTCGTGTTTGTTTATTTTCATGACACGTGCACATTTTGTGTTAATTACTGTTGATTTTCTTGTTCGTTTTAGTTATTTTGTTGCCTATTTTGTTGATTTCTTCACATTTCTTCTGGTTATTTTTTCATTTTATTCATTTTCTTGTTTGTTAAATTATTTGCTTTTATTTAATTTTGTTCAGTTCTTTATTTTGTCGCTTATTTTGTCCATTTTGGTGGATTATTTTTGTGGATTATTTTTCTGCTTGTTCTTTTTGTGTATTCTTTATTTTCTTATTTTGTTTTTGCTCATTTTCTTGGTTATTTTGTTTTTTGTTATTTCATTATATCATTATGTATTTTGTTCATCTGCTGCTTATTTTGTTCATGGTTGTTCATTTACTTGACTATTTTGTTAATTTTTTTGTCTATTTTGTCAATTTGATTTTGACTTGTGTTTAAATTGTATTTTTTTTACGATTTTGTTGCTTATTTTGGTCTTTTTTTCCCTTTTCTTGATTATTTAATTAATTTTCTTAGTTTTTGCTCATTTTCTCAATTTTCTTTATCTTCTTGAATATTTTATTTCATATCATGGTCTTGGTTATTCTGTCCATTTTTTGTTCATTTTCTTGGTTGATTTGCCACTGTTGATGATTTTTATTCCTTTGGGTGATTATTTTGTTTGTTGTAAGATCAATTTGGTCCATTATTTGTCAATTTTGGTCATTTTCCTAAACATTTTTGCTCAGTTTTATGTGCCTTCTTGAAAAATGTGCTACTTTTGGTAAATCTCTCTTGTTTTTCTTGGTTACTGTTTGTTTCTATGCATTTTGTAACTTATTTTTTAACATTTTTGAAAGTATTATGGGATATTCTGTTCATTTAGTGTCTATTTTCTACATTTCAGTAAATATGTTGGTTATTTTGTTCATTTTTGCTCATTTTGTAGCTTATTTTCTTGATAGCTTTGTTCCTCTTTTTAAATTTTGGCTTATTTTGTTGCTTGTATAGTTTATTTTTGTTAATATTGTGGACTTTTCTGTTAATTTTTGTGCTTATTGTGTGTGTTTCTGTTCATTTTTATGTTTTTGTTCATTTTCTTGATAGTTTTGTTCCTTTCATTAATGTTTGGATTATTTTGTTACTGATATAGTTTATTTTTGTTAATATTGTGGATTCCTCTAACATTTGTTGTTGTTCTTGTTGTTTTGTACATTTCTGTTCAATTTTTGTTCCTCTTCTTTATCGTTTTGTTCATTTTTTACTCACTTTACCACCTTATGCACAGATTATTACATTAACAAATCAACTGGAACACAGGAAATGGTGCAAGGTTGAAAAGCTCCCCTCCATTCAAACCTGCATCGTTGTTATCCGTCATACCACAGTGTTTTGGATAAGGACGTTAAATGACACCCACCTGCACTTGGCGTCTCGTGCATCAGCCACCGCAGCGTCCGGACGATCCATCCAAACCCTGAACCGTCTGAAGCCACAGGATGCAAGTGACGAGGACAAACTGAGAGCGAAGCAGGAAGGACGAGGAGCCAGAGCGAGCAGCCCATAAACCACACCCTCCTCCATCCTGGTCCCCTCTCCTGTTCACCTTCAGGATAGTCATTCCTGACGTGACCTTTGACCTAGAGCGGGAGTCTGCGACCTTTACAAAACAAAAAACAAAAATATCTGAACTCTTTACAATCCAGGACATATGATGTACGTTTTAGCAGGCAAATGTTTAAGTGCTTATTTTTATATTTTAAATTTTGCTCAGTTTTGTGTTACTTTTTTGTTCATTATTTGATTTATTTTCCTTTGTTTTCATTATATTGTTTTTTTGGACATTTTATTCAGCCGTTTGCTCATTTTGTTGATTCTTTTCTACATATTTATTTGTTTTCATGATGCTTTTGCTCATTTTATGTTCATTTCTCTTCATTTTCTCAGCGGTTTTGTTCATTCTGCTGCTTATTTTGCAACTTATAACAATCATTTGTGTTAATTTTGTTTATTATTTTGTCCATATTGTTAATTTTTCTTCATGCTTATTTTGTTTTTTTCCCTCATTTATTACATTTTTTTCATTTACATGACTATTTTGTGCATTTTGTTGCTGACTTTGTTGTTTTGTTCATTACCTTTCTTATTTTTCTTCATTTTTTTGTCAGTTTTTTAAATGTATTATTCATTCTGTCTATTTGTGTTCATTCTGTTTATTTGTGTTCTGTTTATTTTCATTCAGAGAACTTACAATGTTAGTCTTGTCAGTTTTCTTGATCATGCATTGATTTTTATTTTTAAATCAGTTTTGCCTTATATTTGTTCTTTTTTTTCACTGTCACTATTTTTTAAGGATTTTTTTTTTGTCCATTTTGATTATTTGGTTGATCAGCATTTTTTTTTTCTAATTTTGCAATTTTTTAACAAATTGTTTGTTTTATTTGTTTTTGTGAAGTTTTGTTCATATTTGTGATTGTTCTTACATTTTTAAAAACTTTTGTGTGACTTCTTTGTCTTTTCTATTTTGCTTATTACCCTTCATTTTCTTGTTTTGTGCATTTGCTGGAGTATTCTGTCATCTTTGGGTTATTTTGTTGATTATTTTGTTTGTGTTAATTTTTCACTCAGTTAATTTAACATTGAAGTCATTTTAGTGAGTTTTTCTCAGTATTCTTAATTGTTTTGTACATTTTCTGGATTATTTTGATCAGTTTTGTCTTCTGCTTTTTCATTTTTGCTCACTGACATGATTATTTTGTTCTACATTGTTTATTTTGTCATTGATTTGTTCATTTTATTTATTATACTGTTTAATCTTGTTTATTTTCCTGATTATTTTGTTCATTTTGTGCAGTATTTTCTTTAGTTTTGTCTTCATTTTTGTATATTTACTTCACTGTTTCTTATTTTCTTTGATTTAGAGCTTATTTTTCTACATTTTGATGTATTAATATTATGTGACACCAGTGGACAAAGCCACAGGAGCCACTGGAGAAGAGCTGAAGAGCCACATGTGGCCCTGGGGCCACAGGTTGCAGACCCCTGACCTAGACTGACCAAAATCCAATCATCGATAGTCAATATGATCTGAAAATGGAGCCAGAGGAGCTCACGCCGCCATAAACCACACCTTCTTTCATCTGTCTGCACTTTCTGAGAGGGAATAAAAAGACACAGTATATACATAAACACAGCAGAGTCTAAAAGGAAAAGCAGCAGGTGTCTGGATCTGTATATGATACAAAAAAACAGATAGGATTTGACATAAATCTGCAGCCTTTTAAAGCCAACACAAATGGAGCGGATGTTTTGAATAATTCACGTCCACTGTCACATGACCACACTGTGGTATGGATGTGAAGAGTAATCACTGAGGGAAGCAAAGCATGTCCAAAAATTCAGAGAAACCATTATAAACCACCATAATATTGCAATTTTTACTCTTTCTGAATTATTATGTATTGTATTTTACTCTTAAGTTGTAGCAGATCATGCTGATTTTTGTTCATTTTGATTTAATGTTCTGAGGAGTTCAAATTGATAAAATAGTCCACAAAATGAACAACAATGAATAAAAAGTCACTAACATAACCAAGAAAATTAACAAACTATCAATCAATCAATCAAGCTTTATTTATATAGCACTTTACAACAACAACAAAGCTGAACCAAAGTGCTGTA
>JAQQAE010008791.1:0-15000 GCA_029823295.1 Pseudamia nigra | reverse complement strand
CACCAAAAGAACACCATACCTACAGTGAAGCATGGTGGTGGCAGCATCATGCTTTGGGGATGCTTTTCTTCAGCTGGGGCCTTAGTCAGGGTGGAGGGAATTATGAACAGTTCCAAATACCAGTCTTTAAGGGTTTCAGTTTGTTTTTCAATTGTGTTGCACAAGTTATTGGTCACATTAAAAGGTGGAAAAAGTTGTGAAATTATTTATCTTGGTGTCAATTTTTTATATCACAAAAATCTGGCATTTGAACAGCAGTGTGTAAACTTTTGAGATCCACTGTATGTCATACTGGCCATTTTTCATGCAAAAAAAAAAGAATATTTATGTGAGGAAGGGGTATTTCAATACACAATTCAAATTTTAAATTGCCAAATTAGTTTATATCACTCTAACCATGCTCCAAAATCTGTCAAGAACACTGATGAGGAGACTTACATCACACAATAAGTAATTTAGTTTAGAATTAAATGTGCAACACTCACATGTGTTTTTGCAGTTGTCCTCATACTTTTGGTCATGTATTGCACCTTACTTCAATTTTTTGTAGTCATCACCTGTAGTCTGCATGCACTGCTATTTTCATATATTGTTTTGTTATATTGAAACATAAAAGTATTTAAGCTTGACCACAGTTTGAAGCATAGAATATTAAATGGGCTCACTTTTGCTGACTGTAAGCTTTACTGCTGTGCCCGTCCTGTGGGGTGATGAATGCTGGATTTACATGCAGACTAGAAGATGGCTGGCTGGAAAGATGAGCTGGATGAGGAGGGAATACGTAGGGTGGTGTAGGATTTGAGACGTTTGGTGGCATAGGATGAAAAAGAAGAGGTTGGAGCTCTTCCGGACTTTTTGAATTACCAAGCGAAGGTATACCTGTTGAGTACATACTGCTTTTGTGAACAGCAACAGACACAGTGATATTTTGTATCGGGTTTTCAATTCAGTAGCATTTTCAACTTGAATTCTGGTGCTGTGCACTTACGTTTGTTGGCTATATCTTCAAACACTTTGAAGGTATGAGAGTTGGCACGAAGACAATTTAATCTTTCCCCATTGACTTCACATTGAGGTATTTTTGTCAATAATAATTGCCATGACTCTTCTGAAGTCACCACCACTTGTGCATAGCTATACAGAAGAGTAACAGAAACACATGAACACACCAAGACAAAAATGTGTGTTTTTTAGCGTTTAAAAATTCTTAATTTCTGATAACTCACCCTTTTGACTGGCCATTAACGGGGTTTTCAGCAAATATTATGTTTATGATATCCTTCACACCTAATCTTTGAGCCATGGTCATGAGATCCTTGTCAGATGTCCACTGGAAGTATAAGTAGCAAAGTTTGAATTTGTAATGTCATACATAATAAATGTAAAGCAAATAGATCATTAAGTCGAACTTATGTTGAAATGGCACATAAGCTGCATTACAGTGCCTTTCCACTGCACACAAGGAACTGCTCTTGTGCACCTTTCAGTCAGGCCACTCTAGAGTAAATATGACAACGCTTATACATTTATTTATTATTCAGATAAATTGGAAGCTGATTTAACACAACCACTTCACAGTCATCCTTCATTGTTATGCACATTTCTTTCCAGTACTCTGTGGCTTTAAGAGAAGCAGCAAATATCTTGGGTCAAGCAGTTAATGTTTATTTATATTTACATATCAATGCACTAGGTAAATCCTGTGGAAAAATATTTGACCGCAAGTATTTCTTTTATATTATGTCTTACTGACTCAAAAATGTCTTTTTTAAGACTGTATTATTTACTTCAGTATAATGCACCAAGAAGTGAGACAGATCCTAGACAGGAACAGATCTGTAAAGACTGTGCTATAGGCAAGCAGGAAAATAAACAGGTTAGATTTCAATAAGACTAGTGTTATTGTGCTACAAATAACTGACAAAGAAAAGGTGAGACTCACCCAGGGGAAATGTCCAATATACAAAGACAGTTTCTTTTTTCTTCTTTTTTTCTTTGAGGTTGTTACATCTTCTGGCTGTTCCTTCTCTTCAGCTTTTGTCTCCTTATCATCAGAAGAAGACATGCTTATGGTAGGTGTCTTATCAACTGCACCAGTCAGGGCAGCATCAAAAAGTTCATTTGCTTCTGCAATTCTTTTCAACTCCTGTGTGGAACAGAGAAGCAACAAGCTGTTTTAAATGCTGCTCATCCCATACAGCTCCGAGAGAATGTCTTAATAAAGTCATACGTAATTTTTATTTTTTGAAGATACTTGCTTCCTGTATGCCCAAAATAACTATTTATTTGACAGCATGATATTTGTTGTCTTTCTAAAAAAAAAGTTATGCATTTGGAGGAATGAGCAGAGTTAATAAATGTACAGATGAACACTGCAAAGACTTAATCACTGAGGTGTGTCAGAACTCTTCCAACTCAAGATGCTGGGAAGGAAAAAGCTTAAAAGACAAGCATTGATTGTGCATCTATAATGAAAAACGCGAGTCTAACCTCATCGTCTCGACTCAGCTCGCTGTGTACGTCCAAGTCACTGACGAAGATCTTCTGACCTGAAGCCGCCATCATCAGGAGGGCTGAAGAAACGCTCCGCCGGATGTCTGACGGTTTATTTTTCAGATGTCGATCCGACGCAAATGCTTTGCAATTTATTTGTGCATCCGTAATGTAAACAGTCTATGGTGCAAACTGTGCAGGTGCATTGAATATTCTGCTGGCGTTACAATGTTTGTAATGTTAGCTAACGTGAACACACGATGCACTTTTAATTCACAGAAATTACGGAAGCAAGCAGAAAATACGATGACAAGCCAAACAAAAGAAAAAAAAACTTATAAGTCACGAGCCATATCTTATTGGAGTCTCTGTGAAGAATCGATTACCGATTAGTTTCATACCATCACAAGCTAATGTTGCTATCAGTGATCTGTGGTACGCAAGGCTGCCGTGAACGTAAACGTGCGACAGAGATAATTTGCCGACTTACAACAATAGTCACACTTTGGTTCCTGTTTACGTTCTGATACTAGAGAATTGCGTTTAGTTGGCACAAGCAATATCCAAGGCAAATGCAGGCAATTTAATAAATCGTTGAAAATCAATTGCCCAGGTTAATGCAATTTTGTTGTGATTATGTTGCGCGATCCGTGCATAGTTCCTCCCCCTCAATTGCCCGTGTCCTGAGATGGAGCTACTTGTGCAACGTCACTGCCTGACATTAGATCATATAAGTAAAATAACATAATCGCTCCTGTTTTCACGCTGAAGAGACACTGTACCTGGACGCGTCTCAGCATACGAACAAAGAGGGTTGAAATGATGTCTTCCGTTGCATTGAGACGAGTGAGTTATCACGTCAATGTCTTCATTATCGTATCTGTTAGCAGTGTGAAGTTTAATGGGATTGTTTCAGCCCATGCTCTTTGTACAGGTTTTTACAACGGCTGAGTGTTGTAACTAAATGCTTTGTCCTCGTGCTATGTACATGGATCGATAGCTTTTCAAAACTCCAAACACATTCTTTGCTTTGAAGTGGTGGTTTTATTTCACAGTCAGGCGGCGTGTGTTCTGCACGGGGACAGTTGTACAACAGGACTTCATGTGATCTTCAGTCACAGTGCTTCAGTTTGACTGCACGCACTGTTATTTAATTTGAACTTGGCTTTTTATTCCATCCAGTTCAGTCAGGATTTACAGATTTAATATTACATAGTATAATGTAATTTATACAGTATCCTCGGTCACAATTTAACATATATTCTATTGTTCTAGTTTGAATTTTGCCACCGTTCCCTCAAAATATCCATGATCCCTTTACGTGATTTTATTTTTTTAATGTCATATTTTCAGCTTCTCATTTTGATCTATTTTATGACACAGTATTTGTTCTGTTGTTATATCAGCTTATCTGTGAAGCACCTATGACTAAGTTAGGTTGATTCAGAACACTCCTCAACACAACAGCTTTGGCTTTGGCTGTATATGCATATGGCTCTAACTAAAGGAAGGATTAAATGGGGCAAAAGAATGTACTAGTGCTGTGTTTGTGTACAACATCTAATGCAAGGTGCCTTTAATCTCAATGTCTGTGCTTTGTGCTTATCAGCTGGTTACTGGTTTGTGCCAGGCAGCATGGAGGCCAGCAGCCACAAGCCTGGTGTCATCTTGCGGCTACAAAGGACAGGCACCAGATGACACCAGAGGTGACGTGATTGAGATTCCTTTGCCTCCATGGGAGGAGAAGTCTGGCGAGTCCATAGATATCAAGAGACGACGTCTGCTCTATGAGAGCCGTAAGAGGGGCATGTTGGAAAACTGCATTTTGCTGAGGTTGTTTACCAGTTAAATGTTTGTATCATCTAGGTATACATGCAATGTTTTATGCTTATTTTTCATTTCATGTACCGGTACATGTAGACAAACTAAAAAAACTAAAGGAAAAATCAACATGAAGTGTCTTCATAAGGTGCCAAACCAGGCAGGATAAATATGTCTCCAAAAGATTTTTCCTCATTTCTAGGTTGAGATCTGTTAACTACAAAGGTCGACATACTGTCTGATTCCCATTATTTTCATATTCATAAAACTATTAGGTTGCCTCTTTGTCTCTGGATGGGGTCATTTTCATCTTGGACAATAGCACTCTCATTTTCCTTTTAATATAAAAATAATTGTATTTAGTTGTTACTTATTAATGCACTGTTTTAGGTATAAAGGTTTAAAAAGCACTGCCATAATCCCATTTCCTACATAAAGCAAATAGGTGCTGTCATGCAGATGTTTCCAGGACTTATGTGCCATCTGATTTTTACAAATTTTACATTCTGTCACTTTAGAACCCGATTTGCAGTTTGTTCACTAACTTTTCCACAGAGGCAGAATCTTCAGCTAAAATGAATCCTGTATCCTTCCTCTAGCCTTTTTGCAAAGCAGTACCTGAACACAATGACCGAGACCCAGCTGCAGCAGTATGACAGACTGATTAATGAACCAAGTAATGATTGGGACATCTACTACTGGGCAACAGGTGAGACAAAGATTTCTTGTTCATTACACTTGACAGTAGAATTTCTACTCAGACAAAAAATATTTTATAGCCTGTGAAATCTCAAGCAAATGTTTCTAAATAAAACCTTGATGTTAAATTAACAGTTAGTGAAATTGCAGACTCATCCAGGCATTGAAGGGGTTTTGTCTGAAATGTTTAGACATACCTGTTGCTTTGTATTTACAGGAGCAAAGAAAACATTTCAAGTTTAATACCTTGTGTTCTTGTAACTGAATCATTCATGGCTACAGATACTGAAACAAAGAAATGAATGACAGAGCTATTTACAAACTAGTCGGAATTATGGAGATGCATATCATTCTGTTTGGATTGGGCATGCAACCAGAGAGCTCATTTGTTTTTCACCTTTAACTCACTGGTTCATCATCATCATTTTCTGTAATTTAATCATATTTCGGCATTGTTGTGTAGAACAGCTGAAAAACACAATGGGTGTGAGGATACAAATGATGCATCCAACTGGCAACACCACTCTGGAAGGCCAAAGGCTATTGCAGGCAGCCAGGTTTCACAAAATAAATAATTACTAGGGTGCATTTAAATTTTAACTCATAATTAAAATTATAGGTGTAGATTCAAGGGGGGGGGGGATTCGTCCCTATCAATATTTATGAAATGTGCATGCCCTCTCCACCCCCCACAAAACATTTTAAAATCTGAAAAAAGCATTATATAAGTATTGTAAGTGTTGGGTAATTTTTTCCTCATCGTTTAATATTTTTCTTAATTTCTTTTTAGTTCATTTTCTGAATTATTTAGTTATTTTTTATGCATTTTTATTTTTTCTTCAGTTTTGTTGATTTACTTGGCTATTTTGTTCATTTTGGGCCTGATTTTGTTCATTTTGTTTCTTTTTTTTCCCATTTTTGTTAATTTTTCTGGATTATTTTGTATTTTTTGCTCATTTTCTGTATTCCACCATTTTCATGATTTTTTTTTTGTTTTTCATTTTCCTCCTTATTTTGTTCATTTTTTGTTCTTGATGATTTTATTCATTTTTTACTTACTTTATTGATTTTTTAAAATTCATTTTTACTAATTTTGTTAGATAATTTTATTTGTATAGTGCCAATCATAATCACTGATTATCTCTAGGGGCGTTGTTGATGATTTTATTCATTTTTATGCCATTTCTTGATTATTTAGTTCATTTTTACTCATTTTCTTGAATATTATGTTCATTTTTACTCATTTTCTTGAATATTCTGTTCATTTTTACCCTTTTTTCTTGATGATTATAAGCATTTTTACTAACATTTGTGATTATTTTGTTAGCTGCTGGCTTTTTTCATTTTTAAAAAAATTCTGCTAACTTTCTAGATGATTTTGTCCCCCCAAATGGTCAGACAAAACCTGCACCCTTGATTAAAATTATCCATTCACATGGTTTTCATACTGAAATGAGTGATGGAATGAAAATATCCAAAATCTGAAAAACACGTAATGACAAATAAAAAATTGAAAATAAGCCCTAAATCAACAAAAAGAAGAAAATGCCATACATAATGAACAAAAAATTAAGACAAAACAATCTACAAAATGAACAAAATTATCATGAAAGTGGACATGCTTGAGCAAACTAATTGTGAAAATGAACAAACAATTAGCAAAAATGACTAAACTAATAATCATTTGAATGAAAATGAGCAAAAATTTCACGAAAATTTAACAAAAGGTATAAAATTATTAATAAAATGAACAAAGTAGTCAAGTTTGGTTAATGTTAACAAGAAAATTACCCAAAAATAACAAGCAAAATAATTCACAAATATCAACAACAACATCCAGGAAATGAACCGCAATTCTCAAATATGAATGAAATGAATAAAAAGTGAAAAGAAATGAAACAGAATTAATCAAATAATCTGCAAAATTAACAAAATAATCAAGAAAATGAAGAAAAAAAAGCATCAAATAATAACCAAATTGGTGTTAACATGCTGGCAGCTGAAACATGTCATATGTCACTGGATATGTAAAGGGTTTGAGTAATTTTTGTGGCTCTAGATACATATTCTATATATATTATTTTTGTCCAAAAATGGCTCTTTAGATTATAAAGGTTGCAAACCCCTGGTTTAGGTGATTTAAAAAATAACTATTGTTTTAAGCAGCACCAACCTGTTCCTTTGTGACAATTTCTTCAGTCGGTTTGTTCTCTTTTTTTTTTTTTCGTGCAGAAGCGCTGCCCACGCCTGACATTTACCAAGGAGAAGTTATGGATATGCTGAAAGAGTTCACAAAGAACCGCGACCAAGAACAGAGACTGGATGCGCCTAGTTTGGAGTATCTGGAGAAGGAAAGCCAGTGAGATCCATGGCTTCTCAAAAACTCTTACCATATGGGTCACTGAGTGAAGTATCAGTGTCATACCCCAAAGGAATGTCTTCTGCTGCACTATTCAGGGACTGTATGTATTATACACAGTGAAGTGTACATAAATACCTTGTAAAATACTGTTAATTTCATCTGCATACCTCAGCATGAAAACAAACTAAAAACATGGAAATGAAGGGAGTTTTCTTTCCCTCCAAAAATGTGATGTAACTCAGTGTGAGGTTGGTGTTGTAAATATTTCACACAATGGAAAATCCATGAAACAAACAAAAGCGGCCTTTTGACTCTGTAATAAACATATTCTTTCATGACTTGATTTATTGTCATTGCCTCTTTCTGTTTAATGATCATTCACTGCCCATTTCAGTTGTTGTGAGTTGCCAAATAAGTGCACATTCTCTGAGGCTTTTTGTTGTTTATGCTCTTTCTTTTTAAAGTTTGTTACACGCACAAGATATTTGAATGATGTGACTGGAGGATTTTGTGAGATGATGCTTGTTACATAATAGAAATCTGCTGTCAACTGCTGTGTCAGTACGTGGACACCAGGTGGAAGCAGATGGCTTTTTATTGGTGACTGGAGTTTGTACACCTGCTTGTGTTTGGTGTCTGTGACAAAGGGTTTTCTGTGTATAAATCTCACAATATATCTGACACGACTTCAGTATTCTGCGGTATGTTATTTTAAAATGTCATTTCAGACTAGCTGTACTCGGTTATGTACTCTACACAATTGATGTGTTTGGAAATGATTTATGGACAATTAAATACGGTATGTGCAAATTGTCTGAAATACTCTCGTCAGGCTGCTTTGTTCTTGTTTTTAGGCTTATGAGGATGGAAGTCATAAAGTAGCCTTCAAAGACATGGCATCAGTTTACCGGTACTTGAAACCTTCGCTATAATTTAACAACATACATTGTTGCTGAGACCCATTCAAACAAAGTTACATTTTTTTGCTCCTTTAGCCTGTACCACTGAATCACTGTGTATTGACTATACTAGTTCCACTACTATATTTATTTCTGTTTTTGTTTATTTATTTCCTTGGCTATGCATCACCCTAGTTCCGTGAAACCTTGCATCGCGAGCAGAAGGGAAATGCCCTCTGGCCAAGTACTGTGCAGAGAATCTCAATACAGATAACAAGTCTGTGTTGACTGTGTACGACCGTGGAATTGTAATGTCCCCATGATCCGCTGCTAACGTGCAAACGCGTCAGAGACTCAGACAAATGATGTGCATTTTCTTGCTCATCACATCAATAAATAAGCAGGTTGTGTAATAATGTCAGCTTTCATTTTTTATGCTCTCAGCTTGTCCTAGAACAGACTGAGGTGCATTTGTTTCTCTTCCATTTCAGAAATAAAAAAGAAATGACAAGTCCCACACTACCTAATCATTCCAACACTGGTAACATACAACCCCTTGCAGCTGTAACTGTTCCCTGCCTGTAAGAAAAAAGATGCCACCTGTGGATTCTTTGTGCAGAGGGCGTATAAATCTTTATTGCGCTGCAGCTTGTTTGGTGTGTATTCATCAGTTGCCCACGCACACCGGCTGAGCCTATCTGTAACCCACTACTCCTGTCATCCTCCACTGCTGCTTCCTGTGTCGTGACAGCTCTCTGTTTCATCCTCGGCCCTGCTGTCACCCTCTGCTCCCCTGCGATTTCAGTCTCATGTTCTTTTGTTTCCTCTCTGCACCTCTAATACCAGCCTCCCAGTGTTCACCTTGTCTTCTGACTAGCACGGAGGAAAACAGCAATAAGTGGTTAAAAAGGTGAGTTGTCTATTTTGTGGATGGATCAGCCTTTTCATGCACGGTGTCCACTATGCTGCCCTACAAAGGTAACCTGAGAGGACAAGGTGACATCAAATTTATGGTGATTACAAAAAAGGCAAAATAACAAAATAGTCAGGAAAAAGGAGCAACATAAGAAGCAAATGGTGCAAAGTAGTAAGGAATATGAATAAAAGTGAACAATATCAGAAGAAACATGATCAAAGCAATCACAACATGAACCAAACTGGATGCAAGAAGCATAAAAAATGAACAAAATAAAAAAAGGAAGAAAAGTGAACAAAATAAGAAGCAACAATTGTACACACAATTGTATTTCTAAACTGATATTATTTTAAAAATTGGCTGAAAAGATCATAACCCAATTTTTTTTTATAATTTATGCATGAGAGGGTTAACCTTGGCCTTGCACATGCACAGTGTTTCCTCTGTAATGTTACCTTGTGTTACACAGGTAGGATGTAGGAAGCAGTGCAAGTAGTTTGCGTAAGTCTAGACAGCAGGGCCACAGTCATTTAATTATGTTTATGAGACTCCGTGTGGGTTTGGAGAAAGAGTAAAAGAGAAAGCAAGCACGGCTATTTATTTCCAGCAGTTTATGTTATAATGATGGTTTTATCATTTGGGCCATTGCAATTAAACTTCAACAAAAGAAGCTGATGATATCAACACCCTAAATTCAGTTTGACTCGGTGTAGCCTCAGTTGTCTGTAAAATTTATACTTTCTATCTCTCTGGAATAATCAGGTTGCCTGAAACCTTGATTATAGTTGTAATGAGAAAAAAAACATCACATTACCAGAAGTACCTTGTTTTATATACACATTTATATTTTTATATACACTGTACAGCTTTCAAAAAAATAAATGGTTGATATTAACATTGTGCACCCCACGGATGTGTAACTGCAAAGAGAAAAGAGAGTGAAAGAAAGGGCCGAGTGATACCAAGGACAGACAGATATCAACAACCCCAGGAATTACGGATGACTTTTTTTTTCACTTTTTTCATACAGGACACTTCACAATTAATTGTACAGCATATCACTTAAATGTTGCTGGTAAACCTCTCTTTGTCTCAAGCAGTTTTCCATAAGAATGCCCTAGATCAGAAATACGAGCAGTAAAATTCATGGTGTTTGGCCAGTGAGGATTGTGACTACAGAAGAAAAGAATTCTAGCTCGATTTCTTAAAAATAATAATAAAAAAAACACCAAACCCTGACAGTTTTTTAACCATTGACTTTCATTAAGCCTTTGGAATGTAGTACTTTGTTTAGCACACGGTGTCATCAGGACAGACAGATGACTGTGTGAGTGGTTATTTTGGGATGCTCTGACCTGAGATGTAGCTAACACTAATGCAAAAAGGTGATGATTATCTTTGCTCCCACCTTTTTTTAATTTCCTCCCTCCCTGACACGTTGAGAGGGAGTGCATACAGTGAGGAGCAAGGTGTGGCAGGGTTTATAAGGCACACATATAGAACACTTTGTGCCAGAAAGCATGTGTGCACAGCGGGGTGGTTTTGAAACACGTCAGCTGTGATGTTAAGGAGTCACCCTTCCTTATTTGGCATTGGCGAGTCCGATCAGACCAGATAGGAACAGAAAGGACAAAAATGTTAATAGCTGCTTCTGTTGCGCTCAAAATCTATTGACATGACAGCCAGAGACTAGCTTTATCTAGGGTTGTGTGTGACAATTTTCCTTTAACCTGCATGCTCAGAAATCCGCCATGTACAGCCACATGTAAATAAAATAACCCTACTTTGAAGAGAGGTTTGTTCCAGCATTGACAAGTGCAGTAACTCTTCAGAAGTGACAACTTTTAAAATAACAGATTTCTTTGTACATCTGGAGCATTTCATATAGAATAAAAATGATAAACAATGTTCTGTATTAAACTGGCAAAATAGAACTCAGTGCAGATATACACAGAAGGACCCACGGTAAGTACAATCACACTAACTAAAGTTCAAACATTGACAGTCACCCACAGTGCAGACACACACATCCAGTCGACAAAGACAAACAGTGGAATGTAAAAAGCCTTTTTTTCCCAGATATTATTACTTTCCTATATTACTATTCACTCAGCACGTCTACAGGGCTTCCAGGAGGTCACAACAGGCAACAACAAGAAAACTTCCCTGCATTTACTCGAAAACACCTGAAGCAACATATAAAACGGCTTTGATAATGTCTTAAAAGGAAAGGTTGATGGGGATGTCGTACTCCACATGGGAAACAGTGGATGGTACAATGGACAGCAGAGATATTGCATTCAGATTGTTTATACTATTTGATCATAACATACATACTGTCATACACACCCTAAACACTGTCATTTACTACATGTGTTATTAACAGGTCACTTCATGCAAATCACAGCTGAAGTTAATTCAAAATCCAGTTTTTATTCTTTAGAAGAACTTTTCACACTGTTCTTCTTTGGATGTGAGTTTTCTTTTATATTAGACAAAAGTAAGCAATCTTCACCAGCCAAGCAAAAATGCCACATGGAATTTCAGGAAAAAACCTTGTAAGTGGACCTTGAGATGTTTCAGTCCACATCACTTCTAAAATATGCTGAAAACCAATGGGATATTTGTTACACAAAGGTATTAAAAATGTACATTTTCAGGTAGATGTTGACCTTGTTGCAAGCTGTTCTAATTCATTTGGTCCCAATGCACACATGGTACTGTGTGGTTTGTGGACTATCCTGCTAATGCAGGAGCTTGTTTCTGCAAAAACAGGCACCTGAAGAATTGACTTTAAGTGCAGCAAACACCAAAAAAAATCTCAGTCACATCCTTTGTGCATGTAGAGTGTTAACACCCCGGCACATACTGTAAATTGTCTGCACAAGTCATTCATGTATAAGTAAAAGTAGAAATACCCTCATTAGTGTTGTAGTCAAAGAAACCTAAACCCAGACCAAATCAAGATACAGACCAGACGAGACACAAGGCAAGAGCATTATGGGAAATTTTTTTCAAATATTACAGTGTGATATAGTATGAGGGGTAGGATGATTCCTCTCATTAGTGAGTGAATGAGGAATCTGTGGAAAGAGCTGCTAAAACATTTTAGACCCAAAGAAACTACAGTGAATATATTAAATAAATCTGAAAATGCATCAGAAATTTAGTGATAACCTGGCAACTGTGGACTCATCTTGAAATAAAATTTGAAGTCCTTTTTGTTTGAGACAAACCGAGTAAAGTAAATGCACTCCAGACAAACACAAAAAGGCTTGAGATGAGTCTCAACACCAAGACAAATCTCAAGTACAGTGACCTCCATTGCAAGTAAAACAATTTATATATTTTATCAAAAAACAAAGAAGGAACTGAAAGTGTAATGGAATAAAAAGTACAATGCTTTCTTGTGAAATAACCATACCATGGAAATACTGAAGTAAGGGACAGTACTTGAGTAAATGTACTTTGTTTCATCCCATCACTAATGAGTTAAAATAGAGTTTGAGTTGTTTAACTTTTTTTATTTTGACATAGGTGACCTCCCCAAGCCTCCAATGATCTTTCACGTACTCTAGTAACTTATTTTTTACCATAGTTAACAAGGGCAATGCAATTGTCAACAATATCAATAACTGTGAAAGTCCAAAATACTCTCTCTCTCTCTTTCGCTCACACACAAACACACACACCGTTAACCCACACTTCCACCATTATGGAAGCTGGCTTTTTGCTTATTTTCTGGAAGAACAGGTTGATTTTTTAACATCTTTTTAAAACAAAAACATAACACAACATTAATCACTTTTGTCTTTTTTCAGTCCATCTGGATTCTTTTTCCAAGAAAAGAAGGTATTTTTTTTACATTTGGTCTAAGGATCGGTATTAAATATTCAGTCTTGTTTTTGTTGACGAACTTCGTTTGAGGGGTTACACCACATCACCCACAGCACGCACAGACAACAACGGGTTTGCAGCCAACGGAGGATTATTACAGTGGTGCGAGAGAAAGAGAGAGTGAAAAAGATCAAACATGAGTTGTGTGACAGAGTCAAATCCGGGATTGGTTCCACTATAAGTACAGTTCGTCATTCTTTCATTACCTGTGTCGATTTTCTTGATTTTCCAGGCTTTTTAAGGGTAAGAGGAATAGTGACAGTAAAGGAAGAGGACTTGGCCAAAGTGTGATGAAAGATGGCAAGAAGAAACAAGGAGCAGAGGGAAAAGTCCCTCGCTGCAACACAAAAATAAATGTGTTGCACAGGTCAGTGGCTTTCACGCACAGGATCATGTCGTATGAATGCAGTTCATCTTGCCGCAGCTGAGGAACAAATGGTTGGAAATTCAGTCCAGTTTGGTCCCTTTTTGGTTGATAGTTTGTTTTCACTGGTGGCAGGAGAACCGCTCTGATGAGTGGTGTCAAAGTGAAGGAATTACTTAGGAGATCTGGAAAATACAAATCCATAAAAAGAGGATACAAGGAGGAAGAGAGTAAAGACATCAAAGACATGTTTAATTTCAGACAGTGGGGTTGAAGAGGGTTCAGGAGGGACATGAAGCTTGACAAGGGTGAAATTTAAGGATTGTGGCACGAGAAGTGAGGGCAAGGGATATCAAAGAGGCCTGAGAACAAAGAGATGACACTCATCATCTGCAGCCTGAGACTGCAGTTAGAGAGTGGGAGATATGTGCTGAGGGCAGGGGCTGATGCTGAAATCTGGGCAGGAAAACACTGTAGGCAGGTTGGTCGCTGGGTCTCTCAGGCCTTGAGAGCGTGCCACTGGGCCACGGCAGTGCGAGGATGGCCCATCATATCTTTCCAATGTTTTACCTCTGCTGGGCCACTCTTCCATGACAGATATATCTACGAAACAAAAGCAAAGAATGCAACTTATGTAAGAACACAATTCCAAAATAGTTGAGTCACTGTGTAAATAAAACACAATGAGATGTTTGCCAAGTCCCAGCCTCTTTTTAAGGCCTGATTTTTTAGGATTTTGATATGTGATGTTGGTGTTATGTTTGGTGTGTGTAAATATAACTTATATATGCTCATGACTATATTTTTGTTTGATTAGTAGTGTTTTATGCTTTTTGTTGTAGAGCAGTCCCCAGAGTCCTGTGTCCCCCTGTGGCCCAGAGTCCAAAATTGGGGACTCTTAGGGTTTAAGAGGTTACTAAAGCTAACTCAAAGGTACTAAGATACTGAGAAATTTCATTCGATTTACTGTAATTTGGAAATTATATGCCCATTTTGAAATTGAGTAGCCAGCAACACATTTCAAAGATGTTGAGGCAGGGTCATGTTTATCACTCTGTTGTCTTACCTCTTCTTTTAAAAACACTCTGTAAAAATTAGGGAACTGAGGTGCTAAATTTCAGTCATTTTAAAAAAGGAAGGTTTCCCATTCTTTCTTGTTGTAAGACTTCAGCTACTCAACATTCTGTAACATTTTTGTGTTCAAAATGTTCTGAAAAGTAAAATGTGACAAAACATTTTCTGAAAAGTAAAATGTGACAAAACATTTTCAGTAATCAGAACAGCAGGCAGGCCAGTTTAGCACCAGAACTCTTTTATCGCAGAGCTGTTGGAATATGTGCAAAATGGTTGGCATTACTTTGATTAAATAAACAAGGCCTTCCCAGAAAAAAAAAAACATGTCATCTACTTGGCAGCCTTTGTTGTTCCAAAATCTGTGTATTCTGTTCAGCATATACGTTGCCTTCAAAAACGCAGTGGTGGGCCGTCAGGGCCAGCAAGGCCTTCTCTGCTGGCCTAACATAACCAGACATCATTATCATAATTATAA
>JAQQAE010008790.1:0-15000 GCA_029823295.1 Pseudamia nigra | reverse complement strand
TTCATCCAAAGAGCTTTGCCTCTGCCTACTTCTTAAAATGTTACAAAAATGGGTCATGCAAACATCATTCACGTGGTCTGATGCACGAGCAGTGAACACTTTCTCGGGCTGTTTTTTTTCTATAAAAATCTTGTGACTCTTATGAAAAGGTGCCAAAGTCAGAGTTTGTCCTAGTCTGCCTCCATTCATGTACAAATGTGGATGAGCATTAGCAGCTATTGGTTATAAAGGTTACATCACATTGGTTGGTTACTGATAATATAAACAAAGCTGTCTGTCTCTGTGTTAAAAAAAATCTAACACAAGATCTTACACTATTCTCTTATTTGTGTCTTCTAAGCTGATATCTCACTTCAACGGCCTTGAGGATTTCCGCACTTTAACATAATACCGGCCTGGATTTTATTATTAATTCTGTTGGAACAGATAGGAAATACAGTATTTTTCAGACCATGAGGCACACTTAAAATCCTTTAATTTTCTCAAAAATCGACAGTATGCTTTAAAATGTGGTGCGCCTAATGTATGGATTAATTCTGGTTGTGCTGTCTGACCTAGAACCGATTTTATGTGGTACACGGCACTCGAAAATCTGTCAAAATGTTTTAGTACGACTTTGGTAAGTTACGAAGCCGCACCACTTGTAGGAGCATTACGGTAATCAGGAGCCTCGCGGAGGCCTTGCCAGTAAGCCAGACACAGAGACATGCTTACGAAGCGGATTTCAAACTCAAGGCCATCAGTCATGCAGTGAAACATGGGAATACAGCAGCTGCAAGAGAATTCAACATGAATGACTCCATGGTACGGAAGTGGAGGAACCAAGAAGATGACCCGTGCCAACCCTTAAAGAAGACCAAACAGAGGCAGAGAGCCAACCCGAAGCCCACCACCACTCCGGGCGGACCAACCAAAGAACTCCAACCGCCAGACACCGGCGCCAAGAGGTCACCCAAAGGCAAACCGCAAGCTGCGTGGGAGCACCGGACAACAGAAGGTGAACACACACCCACCAAGAGAGGGAGGCAACACCACCCACCAATGGACCGCGGAGGCACCCACCCCAAGCACCGTCCGAGTCCCCATGAAAGCCGGAATCACCACCGAGCAGCGAAGCAACAGCAACATGACCGACCCGGACAACGACCAGAAGGATCTGGACCCACCCGACGCCGAAACCACCCAACCGCCAAACCCAGACACCGAAGATGAAGAACCCAATGGACCTGCGGGAGAGGAACGAACCCAAAAAGTAAGTGTATTGTTTTGTATTTTATGTGTTACAACTGAACAATGTTGAGCGTTATTGTAAATGAGTTGAATAGAGTTTGACTTATCTAACTTTTGTGTTGCTTAAGGTGTGCCTTATGGTCCGAAAAATACGGTATGTCTCTCAAGGCGAAAGTCAGTTTTGATTGTTATGTAGTTTTATTGGAAATCAGTAGTTCACGGGGGAGAATTTTAAACAGATGCTAAACAGTAGTATTTGAATTTATTTCCTTTGTGTTGATTACACATTAACTCAATCATTTTACATTTAAATATCTGTTATTATGAGCTCTTAAGGAGGGGTGGTTAATCAGAATTAATCACACCAAATTGTGGAATTAGCTTTTTTTTAGTGATTGACAGTTCAAGTTTGAATATTTAGCATGTCTCAGCTCTGCCACAGCCATGAACTGATGCTGCTGTAATGTTATACACATAACCAATGGCAACATGTACAGTATACCTCAGAATCAGATGCAACCTGAGCACGCAGGATGTACTATGTTTACACAAGGTGACTGTACGTGTATGTATGCTCTGGCTCTGTGATTGGATCTTCTGACTCGATTGTTTTTTGTAACATGCTGCACAATATAATTACTTCGAAAGTGTTGTTCAATCCTCATGACTTTAACGCTTCAACAATGTATATGTGCCAACGTATAAAAATGTGCAGTGTCAGTGTGACGAAAGCTGTGCTCCAAGCTGAGAGATAAATACCCGACATTAGTTCTGCTGAAAGAGAGACGGATGGTTCCTCACCTAAATGTATGCTGCAGGGCACCTCTCTTTGTTTCTGCCGCTACCCTTTTGAAGGGCTGCATTCTAAAGAAATGTAGAGTCAGGAGGAGAATATCACTGCTTCATGGCTGTTGAATATCTGAAGTACAGAAAGAACATGACATGCACTTGCACTGCTTCTTTGCAGCCAGTGATAAAAGGCAATGAGAGTTGTCTCAAGGCGTTTTTTTTTCTTTTTTTTTTGAAATCCCGAGGGCAGCATGCTTAATTTACAAGATACAAAAGTTTAGACCATTATAAAAACTCAAAATAAAAAATAGCTAAGGATTACTAATATTTCCGTTGACATGTACTATGGGGGGTATTTCAAGCAAGAACACTCATCCATAGCCAAAGCATTGATTTTGCCCCTTGCCACCACAACATACACAAACATTGTCTTTTTTTCAATTGTCTTTTTATTTGTTAATTCAGAAACACTAAACACAGACTAAAATGGGGTATTTCCTTCTTCACGAAACACACAATAACAGTTTTTCTTTGTCTTACTCTGTCACGGCACAACTTGATTAAAAGCTGAACCGTGGATTTGTGCATTGCTGAGTTAAGTTTATGATGAGTTAGCTTAACTTGTCAGAGTTCCCATATTATTGTTGTTCATTCATTTTTGAAGACGCTCCACACACTAATGCTGGACATCTACGTAAGAATATTTGGGTGGTTTCAGTCATGGCATTCTATCTCGTCTCAGGTCCCCCACCGCCACACCTTACCTGGTGGACTCCTTACTCATCTTCTATTGTGAAATGGCACATTTGAGACGTGCGATCGGCCCCTACCAGACGAGAATAAAAACCAGAGTGAACGTTCAGTTTTAGATCGACACGAAAGTCACATTTATTAAAGTGCCCATAATTTTGCTTCCTGTGGAGCCTAATTCTAGAAACTCTGCTTTTTTAACTCTCTTTCCCAATTGTACCCCCCCTCCCTTTTACTCCCCTAACTGCAAGGCGCGAGCTCAGCTTGCTGCCGTTTGTGGATTTCCCCTTTTTGTGGGATCAATAAAGTATATCTATCTACGACATTCTCATTTGCAACAATTTAATTTCAATCTTGGGTCTCTTTAGATTAGGTTTACACCCATCACAACTCAAAATAGTCTCTAATTATGTCGGAATGAAAACACAAGATTACAAGCGGATAGTCCTCTTCCTGAAATGAGTGGTTTTGCCATATCTGGAGTTTCCAGGGGAGAGGAGTTGTTTCACTTGGTATCTCTTTTTTTGTAAATAAAGTAAGTCCAGTGAGGGCTGCTGTCACATACAAACTTGTGTGACTCCTAAGCTTCTGAACGCTGCAAGAAACAAATTAATACTGAATAGAAGTTGGTGTTTTAGCGGCGTTGCAGTCATATGACCCACACAGGATGACGAGCTGTGTACAACTCGCTTTAGCTGCTGAGCTACACAGCACGGAGCTGCGTCTAATGAGCCATGTGTGCTCCTCTTGAGAAGCTGTGCTGTGTGTACCCTGCTCTGAGTGCCACTGGCTGGTGTGGTCTTGCTGGAGCTGTCGATCCACTGCACCCAAAATCGATGAAATGGAGCGGCGGACGGCAACCAAAAACTTTGTAGGTTAATGCTGTGTGGTAATCATGACTGAGACTGGGCTATACGCTGGGATCCTCGAGACCAGAGCAAACAGAATGCACCATTCATGAGACTGATCATAAATGTGACTCTGGTAAGAGCAAAGGAAGTGGATTGTACATGTATGTTAACGGCTGGTGCTCACAGAGCCAAGGTGTTGGGAGATACTGTTCCATTCAGCTGGATACTTTGACTGTCACCTGCTAAGTTTGCAGATGTAACTGGTATGGCTGTTTATGTTCTCCCAAAGGCTAAAGCTAGCTTAGCCTTTAGCCACTGCTACCGTGAGAATCATCATGTACGGAAAACACCCAAGCAAGTTAGCAGAAATCCTGTTATCATGGTTCCGAACAAATAAATGTCCACCAAACTCTCATCTCCAAAACACATAAGTCCCCATGCATCCATGGATCCTCACATGTCCTGCAGCCGCTGTCCCCTGAGGACCCTCGGGTTCCCCTTGACCCGTCTTCCTGTCTGAAACAGCATGTCAATTGCATTAAGTCCAGCTGATTAATTCCTTGTTGCTTTTGGGATTAGGAAGAGACTCTGACAGGGCATGAAGCAAACACACAGACAAGACACAGCAAGCAGGGAAAGCTGGGACGGGAACAAGATACGTAGAAATGTGTCTGCACTCTCTGAAAGCCAGAAGGGGAACTTGGGAACGGGATTTGCTTTTCCAAAGGATGTCCTGGAGATACACAGACTTTTGTGTTTTGTGCTCTGTGGTATGTTTAAAGTGAGAATTTCCCTCTGCAATATGATAGAAAAGTCAGAAAAAACAAACAAGTATGTCACAGCACTTTGATCAATTTTTTTTGTAACTTTTCCAGTTATCCCTGTACAGTTCTGCGCAACAGTCACCTTGGGTTTGTTGTCTTAGTTGCATTTACACAAGCACAAAAATGAATAAACATAATGCTAAAATTGTCATGGGAGAAGTACTTGTAAACATCCACTTTTAGTTTGTTGTTTTTGTATGGCTGCAAAATATAGAAAATGTGCACAGTATAAAAACATAAAAATCTGAACTCAATGGCTTCAACAGGGAAAGCGCCAGATTTAGTCAGACATTCATTTCTGTGCTAAAAATTAACCCAAACAGTAAGAGCCAATTGACATGTGAAGCTGAATAAAACCTGGTTTAGGTGAGATAGATCTTGTATTTTCGAACCCAAACGGTTCAAAACACTTTAGGTTCACAGGAAGGTGACACTTAACACTTGACACTATATTGTGGAGAAGCTGACATTTTTCTTTCTCGATTTGCTGTGTATTCTAGTTCTAGAGTGCATGTGTATTGTCATTATAGTGTGTCAAACAAGCAAACAAACCCAAGTTGGCCTAAAACTTTTGTACAGTACCATATTTCAGTGTAAACAGTATGAACTCAACCTTTTTCATGGTAGTCTGAAAGGACAAAACATTCCACAGCTCTGGGTCTGGAATATAACCTGGTTAAAATCAGCCGGGGCTGATTACCGGCTTAAAATGAGTGAAAACAATTAGAATCAGCTGAATGTCATGATATGGTGCAAAACCAGTATCTGTAACTGGGCTTTGCTCAACAACAAACCTCCTCTTGGATGCTGCTTTTGTACTGAATCATATTTAAATCACCAGTTCACATTGCCTTATTTCAAACCACATCATTTACAAGTGATGTAAACTACTCCCGAGCCTGTCTTTTTTTTTCAAATTGTATTGATTGATCATATTGTCCACAATCAAATACAAGTCGATGTAAATTTTTGTTTTAATTTGCATTTTTCCTGTGTGAAAAGATCCAAATTTGGGGTTGTACATAGAATAACAATGAAGAAATTCCTTTCTTATTCCATCTTTCTAAAAGCCTATGCTGTTGAATTCTGGCATAAAACAATCTATTCAGTGCTAGGTTTTCTATGCCTCTGTAAAGGAGACAAGCATAAAACAATAGCAAGGATAAAACGCGGTCGAGCAAACTGGTGGAAACAGTCTGGACTCACTGGGGACTCTGTTGGAGAGACTGAATAAGTTGGAGGACATCATTGACAATTCAGTCGATCCTCTTCAGCGCATACTATCCAAACAGGAGCAGCTGCAGTGGACGACTCACCTCATGACGCTGCAGGACTGAACATTACCGAAGATCCTTTATCCCACTGTCATCAGACTGTTCAACAGTAGCCAATAGCAGACAGACTGGAAAATGAACTGAAGATTTTCCAACTATTCTGTAAATGTATCATTGTTTACTTCTTCAACATTATTCTTTTCTCTGAGTGAGGGACAAAATTAATTTCCTCGAAGGATTAATGAAGTTTAGATGAAATCAAAAAGCTGTGAACTATTCCAGAATATTTTACTACACATACATATTTATTTTATTTTGTTTATCTCAAAAACAGCCATGTTAAATTAACCTTTGGCTATTTTCAGTTTTCTGCTTGATCTTACTTGAGTTATTTTATCCTTTTAAAAAAAAATCTAAAAATAGCAGCGTTTATGGCCATAAAGACATAAATCTGGAGCATCTGAAAAACATCAAGACGTTTTAATGTGATCTCAACTGTGGTCAAGCTATAATGATTATACCCCACTCACACAGAGTTGGGGGAGAGGATAGTGGAGAGAGCAGTTTGTATGTATGTATGTCTGTCCAAACATTCACTTCTATATCGCCAAAGTCCCTGGACCCAAACAAATCAGAGTAGGGAGAAGTGCTACTATGGCAACCACCACCTAATTTGCATATTCATTAGGTCTTTGCAGTAATGAGTAATAAAAAGCTATTTTGACTTGTAGTACCAAAACTACTATAGCTAGAGGCACCAAATTTTAGCAGATCAGTCAGGTCTGAAATCATTGCACTTTGACTTACTTACATTTCTGGCTCTGTCGTCAGGTTAAAAATGTCATAAACCCCTACATTATTGACTATGCTGATTCCAAATGTGCTGTTACCTTCAAGGAAAAGGGTCACGGTCATGGTCAATTTCAAAAGTGGGCAGGGGGTTTGCCGTTTCACAGTCTCTTATTAGAATTACCAGATTACTTCAGATTTTTCTGATTGACGGCTCTTCATTTCTTATGGTTATGATGGATAATATAGTCTACTGAACTGTTTCTTGCCATCATATGGATTTGCACAGTAGTTGTAGTAGCACTAACAGGGCTATTGATGCCACTCTTCCTCTGCACAAGACAACTGGTGGTTTAAAGCACATTAAGAAGGCAAGAAATGGCACAAACAAACTCACCAGTGAATTGAAAACTGTTCCTTATGAATCTGATGAGAGTATCGCATGAGTGTGCAAAGCTGTCATCAAGGCTAATTGTGGCTGCAACATAAAGCATGTGTCCAAACGTGACTTTTAACATTTTAAGCTTTTATACAATCCAATTTATTTGCGTCATCTGAAAAATATATGATGTCATGTGGAACAGTTTGCAATGAAAAGAGTCACGTTTATGCATTTTCATAATCTGATTTGGACTGACAGCAACTACTGTTCTTACAGATGCTTTGATTATAATGATGATGATTCAACAACTATTACGACTTAAGAAAACTGTTCAATATAATCATCATGGACACTTGCTGGACTAATAATGGTTTGTGAGTAACTTTGACCTGTTTGGCTGTTTTATTTACAGAACAATTATGGTTCACATTTCTTTAAAGTCTACGAAGACACCATACATTTGATTATTGTAATTATTTCATTAATGTACACGGAATGATTAAATACCACAGATGGCTGTGACCTTTCACTACAACAGCTGGTTAAATGTTAGGGTTGCTATGTAATAACAGTACAACTGAGAAAATCACACATTTATTCAGTGAGTGACATTTTAGGCTGTGCTTCTAAAGTGCTACTGTGCCGCAAGCAAACAATTCAATTTGACTAAATATTCAGAATTTTAATATTTAGCTATTTACATTTCATTTAGTTCTTTCAAAGAGTGAAAGAATAAAAAATGCTCAATTTGCTGTGATTATTCTTTTTTTTTTCTTCCTTAGAACTGAGGCTTCTAATGATGAATATTAAATTTTCACAGATTCTCTCCTGAGAACAACAGATTTACAATGAAACCATCAAGGCCATCAAACCTGACTGTCAGGTTGAAAGACACCTTTCTTCGATCTCTAAAGTACATAAATAATAATGTCAAGGGCACTCAAAGAAGGTGTTGAATTAAGAGGCAATTACTTTCTAACGTGAACTAAGATAAGGGATGATTAACCACAACATGTGTTCCATGTTCAACTGGCAGCTAAATTTGGTAACAATTTCCAACAAAACATGATGAACGAGAAAGAACAAGGAAGGTAGTAGTGAGAAATAAAGAGATGAACCACGGTTCGCGATTATCAGGGTACCAATCACCTGATTATTTATTTGGATAACCCTGATTATTGGCTAGCTGCAAAGTTTAGAATAGGATTTAAAATCCCCCTGTAAATATACAAAATCCCTACGTGATATGGCTCCATCCTTACAGGCCTTCTTAAATCTCTAAAACTAGACTAGGAGGCAGAGCCTCTGTTGTGGGACCAACTCCCAGTCTGGGTCCAGGATGCAGACATATGCTGTACCTTCAAAACTAGACCTAAAACTTTACTTTTTGACAAAGTGTATAGTTGGGGCTGGGTCATGTGACCCTGAACCATCCCTTACAGGGTTCTTGCCAGAATTTTTTTCACAGCATATCTGCCATCTCCTTATTCGGGCTGCTACGCTGAAATGTGCTGGTGAGAACACTGCCTTAGTTCTGCTGCACAGTCCTACAGTACATGCTGGGGGACTGTGATGCACTGAGTTGCTCTCTCTCTCTCTCTCTCTCTCTCTCTCTCTCTCTCTCTCCCTGAACTTCTTTCCATGTCTCTGCCTTACTTACTATGTGTCTTCCCTGTATTTCTTTGCTTTTTCTCACTCTCTTCTCTCTCTTGTTATCCTTCATACAAGTGTCTAGATGTTCTTGACATGGAGTTACTGGTCGCGGACCAGTCCAGTGTCTGTGTTGTTTGTTTCTCCATCTCCTCTCTTTTCCTTTGTCTCTCCTTTGTCCACTAACCCCAACCGGTTGAGGCAGATGGCCGCCTACCCTGAGCCCTGCTTCTGATGGAGGTTTTTTTCTCTTCTGTTAAAGGAAGTTCATGTTTTGTTATTGCTTGGTTTTGTGATATGATGTCAACTCCTTCTCTCTATTATTTTAATTTTATCCACTGCCCCATTCCCTCTTCCCTCTGCCATTTTCTTATTATCATATTTGCCCCTGTTTGTATTGCCTCTCTAATGCTGTTTGGTAAACTGGTTGCACTTGTGTATCAAACTGCTGAATATTCTTCTTCTCCTTTCGGCTGCTCCCCTCAGGAGTCGCCACAGCAAAATACCAATGATTCGCATGTTTGATCTGGCATAGGTTTTTTACGTCGGACGCCCTTCCTGACACAACCCTCACAACAAGGGACAAATTAGCAGATTTATGCATTTTAAAAGTTATTCACTGTCACTGAGTATCATTTATTTTCAGAATTTCACATCAGACACTACCAGGAGCAATGAACCTCGCTTATTAATATTATTAAAGTGCACTTGAAACCTCAGGTTGTACTTATCCCTGCCCATGTCCCACAGCCCCCTTACTTTTCTACATCATCTACACATCTGGAAAAAAAATGTCTATTCTGATCACAGACAGTAAAGAATAATGCTCAGGTTGACAATTACTCATTTAAACTCGTGATGTGAGGCTCTGTTAGAAGAGTTTGTGATCGAAGGAACAGTTTCTGACATGTTTGTGCAAATGTTCCAAAGCATCACAAGCAGTCTCTGCCAAATACAAAAGTGTCATTCTATATAAATGGACTATTCTAACATATCTGCCTGGAATATGTTTCAACCTTCATTATCAGCAAATGGCTCTTGTCCGTACAGTGTATATGCACAATTAAAACTATTATTACACTTAGTACTACAATTGCAGGATAATTCTACAGTATAGACACTAAAATCATTAACCACAATTGTTTTTTACAGTATGTAACTGATACATGCCATCATAGCCCTATGGCTGGCGATTATATGAAATGAGCATATGAACCTATGCTCATTATATGAAATGAGCATAGGTTCAAATGATAATGGTAGGTTTTTACTGTGAAGAGAAACTAAGCTGCCTGTCTAGTTGGCTATCTCCATGGATCATCTGCAGCTAGTTCAGGATGCTGCTGCAAGGCATCTGACTAAGTCATGCATGTCACCCTGTGGTTTTTATCTGGAAAAGTGCTGTAAAGCTTTATTACTATCTTTGGCATTTTTTTCAGTAATAACTGTAGATTCTGCCAGTGTAGCAGATTCCCATATTACAATCATGCCATAAAGAAGACAAACCTGCATGTTTGTGGAGGCCTTGTTTGTGCAAAGACATCTCCAGTGAAACTGATGTGTGACAAACATGTAGACATTACTTTTTGTTTTATTATTAATGCATTATATTCTAGGTGCTGGTTATAGTAGCAGTTTGTACTGGTTCTGCGTCTGAAGAAATGATTTTGGGCCTGCTGTTGCTTTCCAGACGTTGCTGAAATTGAAAGGATATAATGGAAGTACAAGTTTGAAATGAAAGGACAAAAACAAATCATCAGAGTAAATGTTGGAGGCGTAAGGGTTCACAGAGGCCACGGTTCGGTTTGTACCTTAGTTTTGGGCTCACGGTTCATTTCAGTTTGGTTTTGGTTTAAAAGGAAAAAAGCAACAAATTGTCCTGAGTGCTCCAAGCAACTCCAAGTTACTTTCTTTATTTTCAACAATTATAACAATCAAGTTTAGTTTTATCTTTTTCTGTTCAGAATTTTCTGACATAGCTGGTATACCCTGAAGTGTATTTAACAGTAAACAAATGGACAGAACAACAAAACAATGTGCCATAAATAGAACAGGATTGAGGAGCACATACAGCCCAGGAGCATCTGCCAACTGAGATTATGATTAAACTTAACTCCAATGAAAAAACATAAAACTCAAACTATTGTTCCATTGTAATGTTTTGTGCAGTTAAATATGAAAAGCAAATACTGTCACATAAGCCACATATTTATATTGACTGATGAAAAAAAACAGAAGGGTAAAAGGAAAAAAAAACCTCTTGATGGATATCACAAAAAGAAAAAATAATTAAAAATGCTTTAAGTGTCCATGTCATGCTGATTTGCAATAACTACATTTTAATCTTCGGTCCCTCTAGATTAGCTTTGCACCCATCATAATTCAAAATAGTCTGTATTTCAGAATGAAAAACATGAGTGGATTGGGATTTATTTGGACTTCCCGGGGTGAGGGGAGGGGTTTGTCTCGGTAGCTTTGTTGCTTTTCTTTGCAATCATCAGAAATCCAATGGGGCTGATTTAAATACAAGCTTGTATGACTCAACGTTTCTGATCACCAAGAAATAAATTAACAGTGAACCAGCGGTACTGTTGCTATTACTAGCTGGGATAGCGGGTCGTGTGGCTGTGGTTGTCGAAATAAGTATGGCTGAGGGCAGGGGGTGTCGCTGAGCCACGTCCGAGCCCTCGGCACCACCTGACTTCTTAAAAACACACTTTTATTCCCAGGCCTTTGACCCAGAGTGAGACACTGACAATGTTTCTATTTATTTTATTCTGTTTTTCGTTGTTTTTATTTCTTAACCCCCGTTTTTATCTATCCTTTTTATTTCTGCCCTGTGTTTGTCTTCATGTTTATTTTATTGTACGGCACTTTGGTCAGCCTTGTTGTTGTTTTTCAAGTGCTTTATAAATAAAGACGGTATGGTAAATACGAGTGATCGACCGGGTGTTATGGGTTTTTCAGGGCCGATACCGATACCCATTATTAGTAGTTAAGGAGGCTGATAACCAATATTTGGAGTCGATATTCATTTGCAGTAAAAGTGTAAAAACTGGCATACAAATGTTGAATAATACAAAACACTTAACTTGGTTTAAATGACTAAAGCATGTTCATTTAACCAAACTAATAGAAAATAAATAGCTCCAGAAGTGCATGGATCCTAGACTCAAGTTATTCTACCGAGTAGACTCAGTAGTCGTGTGCTGCAGAGTTTTTCATGTGACTTTCACGCAAACACACACTAACTCCTCATTGATAATACATAGTCTGCTGAGCGTTTAGAGCCAGACTGGACAAGTAATGATATGGCAAAAACTAATCACAATAAAACAAGTGAATTGAGTTTTTTACGTGCTCTCTCTCAATCACACACACATGCTTTTACTATCACAGACTGTTTGACTGTTGATATCATCAGCACCTTCTTGCAAGTAATTCACAGACATGTCGGGAGGGATGCAAATAAATGGAGTGGCAAGTAATGTTTACTCCGTTCTTACATTATTCTGCTGCACACTGTAACGTTAGTAGATATAGAGCACTGGGATGTTTATTAAAATTTCGGGAGAGTTTTCTGTGTTTACCTTCGACAAGTGTTTGCTCTCAGGAGCTTCTCCACATGAGAAAACGTTACCTCTCTGCTGTGTGTGTGTGTGTGTGAGGACACACAAACGGCTTATGCATACTGTGGCTTGCTCAACCAATCAGATGTTACCGTGGGCAGACAATGCTGGAGACAGAAGCGGCAGGACAGAGAGAGAGAGAGATGGCTGAGCTGAAATAACCCAGTTTTTAATTGATTTCTTGATATTGGCTCATCGGATTAAAACAAAACACAGATACCGATACACGTCAAAATTCCAAATATTGGCGCCGATAATCAGCCCGGCCGATAATCAGTCGACCTCTAGTAAATACAGCTCTGCACCGAGAGGATTCTGCTTTATTTATTATTCTTCATCTGCATTTGTTCCTTAGAAAAAGCTTTTAATTACTAATTACTGCTAATTACTGCCATCTGGATTGTGGGTACTGCAATATGTGGCAGCTTTTTTCCTTCTCCCTCACTCAAATGTATGTAACCGTTCGGTATGAATACAAAAACCGTCACACCACTAGTAAATGTTGATGGTTTATGACTATGCGGTTCTGTATTTAAGAGGTATTCAGGGTTCCCACACTTTTCAGGAACATGTTCAGCTGCTACAGTATGACACATGACAGGTTATTTCACCAAACACTAATACATCCTACGTATTTTTCATGTTCACACTCACGGACCAAAACTCGCAAAACTCTGCAAATGAAAGTCATTAGCTTTGTCTCTAGTTGCTTCTTTGAATAAAAGCAATATGGGATCTGAAAAGTCGATAAAAATAATCAAAATAATCAAGTATATTAATAAAAGAAGAATAAGGCACCAAAATGTAACAAAAAAGCAACAGTAATTTTCCAGGACAACTTAATCTTTTCCAGGACTCTTGATTTTTTTCCTGCATTTTCCATTGTTTCCCATGACTGCATAATTGTCAGTGAAATGCCAGGTTTCCCAGGTCTTACAGGATGTGTGGGAACCCTGTGCATCAACATGAGCCACTATGGACACAACTGTGGATTAGCGTACGGTATATGATACAGGATGCTGACAGATAATTAAAATAGAGATTCATTCCTCGGCTTAAATGATTTGCAAATAAACGAGCAACTGCTTTTCTTACTTTTAAGCTAGTTGCGTTTGTCATGGAAGTAAAGGAACAAGATTATTTGAAAAATGTGTTTAGAAAAAGGAGACATGAATATGTGCGAGGATAGATGAGGGGACATGTTGAGGTGCAGCTTCTGTTTCTCAGGAAGCAAAAAGCAGCATTGAAATGTGTGACGATGCTTTGCCATCTGGGCCTTTCAGCCTGCCAATGGACTTAGACAGATCTAATTTGGATTTTGTCTTTTGTGATTTTAGTCTAATTTTTGAAACCTTATATACATGAAACTTGGAAGGGAGCATGAAACGAATGAGAGAGTAAAAGGGAAAAACATTCTGGTGGTCTAAAGAAAACACAGAAAACATTGGTCCTTGTGGCTGTTGTTTCTCCAGTTCCAGACTAATCAAACTATTTGTTTCCTGTAATGATGGTAAGTCCTCATACCTACACATGATATAGTCTCTAGCACCTGCTTAGATCCCCATAGACATGCCAGTAATGCTATTATAACCATTGCTGCTGTGGGAACTCCAGAGAAATCCAACAATGCATTTTTCCTCGTAGCACAGTGGCCTTCGTCTCTCCACGTGTGCAGCCTTAGCCTGTGATGACGCTTTGGAGGCAGGCCAGGGAATTGCTCGGGGAAGAAATGTGCTTTTTGCTCTCATTTACCACTGAGACATGGCATTTCAGGGCACATAGCCTGTTAGCACTGCAACTCAACAACATCAGAAAGAGCCAGTAGGAACTACTCAGCAACATAACCTTCCAGTGGACAGACTCGTGTTTATTTACCCCTGGAACCAAGCAGGTCTATTTTCACTGGAACAGACAAGGGGCTTAAAGGTAATTTATGTTTCATGTGAATTATATAATGCTCACTGTCCAACACAGTTAAAGAAGTTGAACAATAAGATTTTACCTTTACTGACCTGCATTTCTGCCCATATAAAAAATACACTAAATATGATCACTTTTACTTGAGCACTGTTTGTATTTACTCTACCCATCACTGAGGTATGTGTATCACACTATCAACATACCTATTGTTTATGCTGTAAAGATGATAAATAATATTGAAATAGTAGAAACTACTTACATGCAAATTGTAAAAGTCCATCCCGACTCAGGACCGTCCCCAAGCTGTTCTCTGCTTTACACTGGTACTTCCCATAGTCCGTGATCTCACTTGCGTTAGTAATGATTAAGTTTCCATCTATGAAACTGTAGCGATAATCTGCATCTGCATCCACCTCTGTGCCATTGATGTACCAACTGCGAAACACACAATAACAATAGATTGTGATATTGTTGTGATGAATAAAAAGATAACTGAGGAAGTAGGACTGAAATCAGGAGATAGACAAGTATATGTCACACCTGTACGTGGGTGGTGGGTTCCCTCTTGCTTCGCAGTGCATCACCACTTTCTTTTCATCAGAATCCAAAGAAAAAATAGCATCATCTGGCTCCTGGATAAAAAAAGGTCCAAATTCTTCACTTTCTGTTGGAAAATAGAGATTAATCAAGATTAACTGCAACATCACAGCAGAGGAAACAGGAAAACGATGCAGGTCTGTAGTACAATAGGCTTATAAACATCACAGAGGGCAGCGATGACTTCAAACAGTACATAATAGATTGTTGTGGCGTATATACACAGTGGATATAAAAGGTCTACACACCCCTGTTCAAATGCCAAGTTTTTGTGATGTAAAAAATTGACACCAAGATAAATAATTTCACAACTTT